>SSSI01007718.1:0-10212 GCA_004796505.1 Oryzaephilus surinamensis | reverse complement strand
TTTAATTTCTTGTTTCAAAATAACAGGACGTGTATTGTTGCTTCGTAACTTTTTTCTTGGAATGTCATTCGAAATGAACCTTTTATTGTTTTTTGGGTAACAATAATTATTAAAATTAATTACACTCTGTGGAGTTTGTAGAGGCAGTAGAGGAGTAGAGTGGAGTTTTTGTGGAGGAACATTTTGCGCAATACGTAATTGAGTCTGAGGAAATCCAAGCCGTTCATGAACTGATATAGATTGGACAGGATTTTGAAAAAATTGTCCCTACAAAAAATTATTGTATACCAATTAATATGTATTTAATTAAAATATAAAAATGTACACAATAATTAATTTAATATTTAGTTTATAAGACGATTAAATTTTTTAGCTACGTATTTATCAAGCTTTGTTAAATTTTAACTAAATGATAATTTTATCCTCCCTATAACTTCCTTGGATACATTTATTAACACAATTGTTTCTATAGAAATTATGTTCCGGATAAATTTATCAGGAGGTGAATAGATCGGCCCTAAATATTATAATAATTATTATGTGTGTACATAAGTGTTTAAATGCAAATAGAGTGTATGAATATATATTCAAGAACAAAAGAAAGATTAAAATGCACAATTAGGCATTATTAGTTATTGTTATCGTATTATATGAAATGTTGCACATGATCCAACCGGAAATAACTATGGAGGAAATATTAAACCGCAAAACCGTGCTTATCCTGACTAGAAAGTATTAATTAGCAAAATATCATCAATGTTTTTAGCTATTTTAATTAATACTGCATTATTTTATTTCATAATTTCATTCAAAAATTATATTATAAAAAACAAATGTATTAATTACAGAATATGCTTCTCTAAACGCGTCCACTAAATAACTAAATAACAAAGTATATTTTAAAGAACAAAAAAAAAGAAAAAAAGAACAATAGCGTACTATTATTGTTGGTTTTTAAGCACTTTAATTCAAATTATTATTTCTCTTTAGTTTTTGGTGAACATTAAGGTAATTTTGAAAGTAGTAAAAGTGCGTACTAATAACAAGTACCAGTTAAAACCGTTTAGTACCCAGCAGTTGCAAGTCATGCACTGTTAAATATTTAATCTTAAAGCTTCGAAACGAAGTTAAAACAAAAAAATACATCTAACAGATACCATAAGCTAATGTAAAGCTCTGTTTCCAACAAAGAAATAACATTAAGGAATATTTTTGTTTTTATTCGATATTTTCGAAAATATTCAAAATGTTTTCAAACGTCTAATTCATGGTAATAAAAAGAAGTCTCATTCAAAAAAATTCTCTTAACGTTATTTCGGTGAAAACGTCGTTTTACTCCATGTACCAACAAACAAATGCATTTAAATAAAAAAATATATATACCTGATCAAACTGTGAATACGGCACTTCACAATGATCGTTCCATTGCATAAAATTCTAGTGCAATAAAATTTAATTAGTCAAACATAATATACTGACTAAATAACGATTAAATATTATTTGTGTATTGTAATTATTGTAGGCTAAGTTTGTTTTTGCGGGAATTGTTCAAATTGGAAAAATCAAATATTGTTATTGTTTGAAACATTTAAGAAAATTAGTTTTTTAAACCTTCCAATTATTTTCGACTGCTTTGGTCCAATTCCAAGCCAAAATAGTACTTATAAGTATGATTCATATTTTTAATTAACACAACTAAAGGTCAACAAAACACATCTTACACAAAAATAAATTAAATAATAGATGGAATAATAATTAATCTTTAATCAATTGAATCTGAATCTTTCTGAATCAATTAAATTATAAAATTTGCATACACACCTGGTTCGAAAATCCCTGTGTTTGATTAAATGGCTGGGTTTGAGGAAATCTTTGGGGTTGTTGAATAACAGTTGGTTGTTGGAAACATGGTTGGAATGTTTGGGGTTGTTGAAGCCATGGTTGTTGCGGTGGTGCTGGTAGCAGTGGTTGTTGTTGTTGTGGTTGAAATGTCGCAATCTGTATTGGTGGCGGTATTAATGGTGGTATATTTGTAGTAGTGACATTGTTGTTTAGCCATGGATTTATTTGTTGTTGTTGTTGTTGATGTCCCCACACTAAACGCGAACCTGTCATAAAATTATTAATTAAACATTAAACAGGCAATGAGTGCACTCATCACTTTTATTTACCATCATTATTAACAGAAACAGTCCCATTGAAATGAGGATTTACGTGAACGAAGTTTTTTGGTCTTCTTCGTTCATTGTTTATATATTTCGGTTTATTTGGATAAAATTTTCTGGTTTTATTTCGAAATGTGGGTTCTAAAAAAATAGATCACTTATTAACGAAAGGTGAATTATTTTCTCAATTCACTTTCAATCATCTTTTAATTATGATTGCTCTTTTCAATTATTTCTATCGTGTACAAATATTGAATGTTTGTCTATATTGTTTAAAAAGCATTTATTCATTTAAACACCAAAAATATACGATTTTTAACTATATCAAAAATCCCTTTTCAAAATTCGAGAATTAATTATAATATAATACATATTTAAATATGTACTTACTAGAATTATTATTAACTATTTGCTTGTTAGGTAAGTTTGCCCTTTCTGTTGAAAATTTGTCTTGACGATTCGTATTGTCCGAATTATCTGCAAATAAATTTTAACTTAGTATAATTTTTAATTTTTGTAAGCTATTTTAACTGTGTAAATGTGATCTTTATTGAAAGTGAGTGTTTTCAGAACAATCCGAATGGCATACATACCCTCTTCTTCATCGATTTCTTCTTCGTTATGAAGAATTAAATCGGGTTGTGTGCTTTGTTCCTCTTCATCTTCTTCAAGGTCCTCATCTTGAAGAAGTTCCTCTTCCCTTTTATAATCTATTTCCTCTCCGTAATCATCACCGTCTTCAATATCCAGCAAATCATGATCATCCACACTGAAAATATAAATAAAAAACACAGTTTCTAAAAACAAATTAAGTGTATTTGGAAACTAACCTAGACATCTTTTTTATAATTTAATTTATTTAGTCAAACGTTTTTCTTGTACAAAACTTATTTATATTTAAATTTTTAATTTAACCTATCTTTAAATTCAAAAATCTTAAGTTTTTTACAATAGAGACAAAATAACAATGGTAACAATTAATGCAACATAAACATATTTGATAAAATCTGACGAGATTGTAACCTTGTGTTTGTGCATTTTCGGTAGTGACGACTGACGATATGCGGATGAACTACTACCACAAGATCTCTGTAATACTAGTAGTCTTTTAAATCTGAATATTAGCCACAGATGTCGCCACTAATTTTGACAGTTCTAAAGCAGTTAGAAGCCGACAAAAGTGACAGTTAAAATAAACTAACTTTTTAAAAAATCTACATAAATCTTAAAAATCTCATTACAATTAATATAAAAAATGTTTTAACATTTCAATATTAAATATTACAATGAATTTTTACGAAGAAACCGGAGATATGTCAATATCGCAACTGCTTCATCAATTATGTTGTCATTTAGCGAAAGCTGATCCAGGTAAAACCAAAATTTTTCAAAATTCTTTCAAGCGTTTTAATACAATGGCAATATAAATACGTTAATAGGTTCCGCTTCTAATTTATACACACAAGCATCAAGCGTGTTATCATCATCGTCTTTAGGAGGAAGTAGTCCTAGTGATGAACCATATATTTTAACACAAATTAAACAAACTTTAGGACAAGAATCAGTAAAAAACGTTGAAAAATTTGATTTATTGTATTTAAACCTGTGCAAACCAGTATGAAACAACAGTTATCACAATTTGATATGATTTAACCAGCAATTTTGTTTGTAGAATATTTTAATACAGCAAAGATGGGCCATTCTTAGCTTCTTATACAAATTATCATTATTAAAGAAAAACATCGCCAATAAATTAACATTATGTGAATTTGATAAATTTAAACATACATCACTTAATATAAATAAATCACAACATTCAATCGCTGATAATCCATCAACTGAAAGCATCAAACAAATCTTCGACGGTTTTGAAAATAAACGATTTAATTACACAAATAGAGGACAACAAGTACTATAAAATATTTCGTTTAAACTAACATTTCTAATAAACATTTTTAGAGTTCACAAGCAACAACTGTTTCATCTGCAATTTGGTACAAATCAGAATATTTGCACAATAATACAACAAAAATATCTAATTTCCATACACCTACTGAGGCAGATTTACTTCAAGATGTTATTTATTCGTTGCAAGGTGTAGAAGGAAAATATATACGTAAAGAAACTGGCGGACTAGGATTTATAATTGATCCGAAATTCGCAAAAAATCTATCACCAATTCATCGAAGTCTTGTTGAACGTCTAATTGGCACCAGTTTTTTACACAATCAATTAAAACATTATTGCGAAGAGAATGATAATAATAATGGTGTTATTTGTCAGGCATTAATTGCTACTTTACGAGATGAATTAATTACGTATTACAAAACTATTGCTTTAATGCAGACTAATGTAATTTTCTAACAAATGTATTTATTTAATTTATTAATTTCCCTTTTTGATTTAGATGAAAAAAGACAATTGTGAAATAAGTTTACGGCGAGTATTATATTTGATTTACGATCACCATACAAAATTCGAATGGTTAACTTATATAGTGGAATTGTGTAGTGATAAAAAAGGTGGTGCATTAATAACGGCCATACACGGCTTCTTACAACACGGATCCAAGTGTGTTCAACAAGTGACTGAAAGAGTTTTAACAATCGTTTGTAAACCATTGTACATAATGTTGGCACGTTGGTTATTAGATGGTGAAATAAACGATTTGTATAATGAATTTTTCATTGAAATACGCGACATTATTCAAGCGGAACGTTTATGGCACGATAAATATCATGTGCGCCAACAAATGATACCGAGTTTTATAACTGTGGAACAAGCGAATCGCATCTTGGCTACTGGTAAAAATATCAATTTTTTGCGACAGATTTGTAAAGATGACGGCGATTTGCCTGGCAGAGAATCACTACAAAAACTATTCGATACAACATCTGCCGAGGCATTATTTGCACCCGAACAAAGTATAGAATTTCACACAATCCTAGAAAATGTATATAAAGAGACATCGTTTCGTGTTTTGAATTTATTGAAAAACAATTACGGTTTATATCAGCAGTTGCAATCGTTAAGGAAATATTTACTACTTGGTCAAGGTGATTTTATACGACATTTAATGGAAGTACTTGCGTAAGTATGTTGTACTAGTTGGATTTTATTGAAATTTCATTTAGTCATTAATTGCTTAGACCTGAATTAAATAAACCTGGTGAGGAAATTTACTGTCATTCGTTAACAACGATATTAGAATCGGCAATACGTGTCACAAATGCACAATACGAAGATGAAGACACTTTAAAACGTTTGAATATTAAAGTATTAGCATCGTCGAAAGGTGATTCTGGATGGGATTTGTTTTCGTTAGTGTATATTGTTGATGGGCCAGTTGGAACGATTTTTCAACCAACCATGTCGTATTATGAAAGTTTATTTGGTGTTTTATGGCGTGCAAAACGAATGGAATTCCTTTTAACTAATATGCGAAAACAGCAGATCGAAATGTCGAAACAATTTAAGAAAATTAGAGGTAGGTTTTTATATTTTATTTCTCTTTGGTTTGTTAATATGTATATGTATTTTTTTGGTCAGAATTGAAACCGATAATGCATAATATACACATTTTAACAAGTGAAATGATTCATTTCCTGCATCAAACACAGTATTATTTCCTTTTTGAAGTATTAGAATGTTCATGGGCTGAAATGTTGAATAAAGTGAATAAAGCTGAATGTTTAGATGATATAATTGAAGCACATTCTATATTTTTATCGTCTGTACGTAGTGGATTTTTGCTAGATGAAGGATCTAGAGTAAATATTAAATAGTATAAATGTTGACAAATTGATTGATTCAAATTCGTTTTTGTTTTAGAATTTATTTTTAAACTTGATATCGATTTATAATTTTATTGTAACATTGGAAAGTTACCAAGAAGGATTATATGTGTCAACATTAAAAGAAAATGTTGCATTTAGAAATTACCGAGAAAAAGTGGTGAATGGATTTGGACCAAATTTACAAGAAGAATCAAAAGCAAAAACCCGTATTGCAGAATTTCATAAATTTTTGGAAACAACTCGTTATGAAATTAAATGTTTATCACAAAGTTATGGAACATTTGTTAAACGTTATTTGAAATTGTTGTCGTCAAGTTCGAACATGAATTTGCAGTTGTTGAGTGTACGTTTGAATTTTAATAATTATTATCCATATATGTGACAAAATGATGTTGTGATGAATTCTGATATGGTTGAAAGTAATTCGTCCAATTTAAATATAAATGATTTCTTTGAAAATACTGTTACTAATAATACTGTAACTCCTTATTCTAGTAAATATGGTAGTGTTGATGCGCTAATTAAACAAAATAAATCGAAACATAAACAAATTTGATGTTGTATTGGGTGAAAAGTAATGAAGAGTTACGTTTATTATACTCTTCCTTATTTTTCATCCGGGAAATTATGTCTCTTCCACTTTCTATAATTGTTGCTGGTTAATATGATTATATCGATATTATTGTATAATAATTAAAGACTGTTTTTTATTTACGTTCTCCAGTTACTGTATAAATCATTGAATTTTTAAGGATTTTACAAAAAATTCTTGTTTGTATTTGGGGCTTGTACTGCGATTTTGTCTGTTTATTGTCTATAATTCTGTTGTTGGCCAAATCGCCTCGTTCACGCCCTTAGTACGAAAATAACTACTAGATATTTCATATGTTAAAAATACAGACTATTATTTTTTGTTATTATTTTATTAATATTATTAAAACATTAAATAAAAAAGCTTGTTTCTAGAATAAATACAGTTTAGAGTTTTTACTATTTCTAAATTTTTATTTCGGGAAAAAATTCATTTATCACTACATCGGTTTCCATGAAAATAAAAGTTTTGTTTCTGGTTTGTTTTATCAATACAAGAATATTGAAAATGGCCGCAAAAACTACCACAAATCCCCTTAATAATGATACTGAGAAAACTTATAATTCACCATTAAATAAACTATTTAAAAGCCCAAAGTGATATGGTAAGAATATAGTAATTCATAAAAATTTACATTAATATTTTTAGAATGACAAAAGATTTTATAAAAAAACTTTGCAAAGAACATAATTTGTATCAAACGCCGTATTTAAACGATACTCTGTATCTTCATTTCAAAGGATTTTCTTATATTGAAAACTTAGAAGATTACACTGGTTTAAAATGTCTTTGGCTGGAAAATAATGGAATTTGTGAGATTAGTGGATTAAATAATCAAAAAGAATTATGTAGTTTATTTTTACATAATAATTTAATTCGAAAAATTGAGAATTTGGACAATTGTTGCAATTTGAAAACAATAAATTTATCACATAATCAAATAAAGAAAATTGAAAACTTAGGTAATGTCCCAACGCTACGTAGTATTTTTAAAAAATGAGGCTTTCTAGACTTTATACGTTCATATTTCTTTTATATTATAGATATACTAAAATCATTGCAAACACTGAATTTATCCCATAATTACGTTGAAGTTGAAGACGATTTTAAACATTTAGAAAAACTTCTTCAACTAACTGTATTAGATATTTCAAATAATCATATTGAAGATCCTTTAATAGTGAAAGTCGTTTCTAAAATGCCCGAACTTTGCGTACTTACTTTATGCGGAAATCCGGTTGTCAGAAAAATTCCCGCTTACAGAAAATCGTTAATACTTGCCTGTGTAAGTTAATTTTAACAACAAATGCATTTTTATTTTCAAAAATAATTGTTATTCTACAGAAAAGTCTTACATATCTAGATGATCGTCCAATATCTCCAAAAGACAGAGCTTGTGCTGAAGCTTGGTAAGAAATTCGTAAATTTAGATACAAAAATGACCCGTCATTGTGCACTTTGCTGTTTTGAAAAATCGTATATATTTTCATTTAGGGAAAGAGGAGGAGTTGCTGAAGAAAATGCAGAAAGACAACGTTGGAATGACTTGGAACATCAAAAAATTATGGATAGTGTAAACGGTTAGTAAATACTATAGTTGAATACGTTAACTATCGCCAAATTTTACTATATGGTTTGTTGCAGCCTTAATAGCCTTAAGAGATCGTAAAGTCAAAGAAAAAAGTGACCAATTATCAGATCTTAATAAGGAAACTTCGTTTACCATAAATAACAATTCAATAAATAATCCATCTAGAGAATCAATTCACGATTCAAATAACGAAGATAATTACAACTGTGAATATGAATCAGATGATTTGCAAAATCAAGATAGTTTAATGGATGAACAGCAGAATAGTTCGTTATATAATGGTCAGGAAATACTTGAAGACGAAGTTCTTAAGGAAAATATTGAGAATACTGAAGAATTTCGAGATGATTCCCACTATATAGAAGATAAAATTCAAAGTACTGATTTAATCCAGTCTGAAATAAATAATAAATCATCAGTATCTGAGGAAACAGGAACACATACTTCCTTAATTAAATTTGATTCTACGAAAGATTCTGATTCTATAAAAGAATCTTCACTTGAAAATTCATCAACTCAAATAAATGAAAATAATAACGGTAGTGAAAATACCAATGAAAATCAAGAAGATATAACTGGCGTTTTTCAAAAATCAATCAAAGATATTTCGAATGAAAATGTTTTAACACGCGATGATTCTATCTGTGAATTTGTTAAAACCGTAAATTCTGAAATAAATATTAAATCATCAGTAGCTGAGCAAATAGCAAACTCTTCCTTAAAAGAATTTGATTCTACAAAAGAATCTTTACTTGTAAATTCTTCAACTCAAATAAAAAATAATAATAAAGCGAGTGAAAATCCTGGTGAATGCCAAGAAAACGACGTTTTTCAAAAATCAACTTTTGAACAATGTTGTAGTGATAATTTTGCAAATTCATATTACAAAGAAATAAGCAACCTTCAATCTCTTGAACTGAATGTAGATAAAATGAATTTTAACGATATTTCGAATGAAAATGTTTTAACACGTGATGATTTGAAAAGAAATAAAATTGCAGAAAATAAGTCAGAACTTGATACTGATGATAATTATAAAGAGATATTATCATGGAAATTAAATACTGATACTATACAAGAGAATATACAAATACTGGAACCAGTTGAACGATTTGATCGCAAAAAATATGATGAAAATGATTTATGTAACATGATAGTAAAATCAAGTTGTAAGAAGACAGAAAAACCGGAATTTGAAATAACTTATTCAGAAAATAATGCTGATGAAATTAATGTTATTTTGCCATCAATTCAAAAATGTCCAACTCATTCGACAATTTTGGAACAATCTAACATACGGGAATATGATAGAGAAAACGAAAATGTAGAACAGCTTAGAGATCAATCTAAAAATGCTGCTAAAATGTGTGAAACAATTGAAAAAGTGCGTGAAGACATATCTTCATTTTTGGAACTAATGGACAATTTCACAGAAAGAACTGCTTTTTCTCAAGAACAAACTGTTGAAAAGTGTAATGAAAGTTATAAAGTAAATCAATATGTTGAAAATACAAATACAGAAGAAACCGAAATAAATGAAGAATCTAAAACCAATAATACTACGGAAATAAGTGGATTTATAAAGAGTTCATTGGAAATGCAATTAGCTAAAAACGAATTTATATAATTTCTTCACTAATACTAGTATTAATATTTTTAATATTGATATTTCGTATAAGTACTGTCTTTATTATTGAGTAGAAAAAACTATTAATTTTAACTAAGAATTATTTCAAGCGAATTAAATTAAATTTGTCGTCATCTATTCTTTACTGCCTTTTACTTGAACTCCGTAACTGCATACAAAGTGGTACGTTTTCAGTGGTTTTCAGCCAAAACTCGACATTTGAAAATTTTCTATTTATTGACTTATGAAAAGTCATTTTTGTTCTGTTAACCGGAATTATATTTGATATTATGTTTGACCGAAACAGTTTTTGTTTATGTTATAAATGTGGAAAACAATTTGAAAAAATGTCACAGAAAATATTTGAAGATTTAGAAGAAATTCATGTGAAAAACGAATTAGAAAACAATTCGTCTATTAACAAGATGACTTTGTGTAAC
>SSSI01007716.1:68734-97529 GCA_004796505.1 Oryzaephilus surinamensis | reverse complement strand
AAACGAAATATATGTATACCAAATTTCAACTCTCTACCTTCAACCGTAAGCTAACGCCCTTTTGGCTGTACCGATCCAGTCCATTTTCAAGCAATGGATTTATTTCTAAACGAAATATATGTATACCAAATTTCAACTCTCTACCTTCAACGGTAAGCTAACGCCCTTTTGGCTGTACCGATCCAGTCCATTTTCAAGCAATGGATTTATTTCTAAACGAAATATATGTATACCAAATTTCAACTCTCTACCTTCAACGGTTAGCTAACGCCCTTTTGGCCGCATCGATCAAGCCCATTTTCAATAGGTAACTTCATTTATATGAGAACGACATGTGTACAAAATTTTAGCTTTATAGCTCTATTCTGTCGTGAGTTATCGTGCTTACAAAATTTTCAAATTCAGTGGTAGCTAACGCCCTTTTGGCCGCACCGATCAAGCCCATTTTTAATAGGGAACTTCGTTTATACAAGAACAACATATATACAAAATTTCAGCTTTATAGCTCTATTCTGTCGTGAGTTATCGTCCTTACAAAACTTCAGCGGTAGCTAGCGCCCTTTTGGCCGCACCGATCAAGCCCATATTCAATAGGGAACTTCATCTATATAAGAACTACATGTATACAAAATTTCAGCTTTATAGCTCTATTCTGTCGAGAGTTATCGTGCTTACAAAATTTGCGTACGGCGACGGCGACGGCGACGAAAAACTCCATTTATATAATATTTTGTTTTTTCAAACAAAATATAATAATACCATATATTTTATGATCTCTAAAAAATGTTAAAATAAATATTTTTCGACCATTTTATGTGGGTTGAAAATAAATTTCTAATCGATTTTACTATGAATTTTGTCGTAACCACATTATGTATACAGAAAAACTTTCAACAGAAAAAAAATTAATAAAAATTATAAGAAAATCGAGTTGATTTCAATAAATACAAAGTGCAGGTGCATGTAATTTATAATAATTATATACACACTTTAATAATATTCTAGTGCATTGCAAAATTAAATTAAAATCAATTATGTTGCTCAAGAATTCATCTCGATAAGAGTTCTTTTTTTTTGAAAATCCATCCATGATTTACAAATCCTTGTACTCCCTTTTACTTTTTAACCATAAATAAACGATTCTTTCTTCTCATATACAAAGATAAGAAGAAAATCTATTATGAGTCAGTTTGAAAATGTCAAAAGTATTTGAAAAACAAATTAAACTAACATTTTATCACGACTTTTAATATTATTATATGTAATATTATAGTACACATAATGGAATCCCTGCAGGTGCAATATTATATACGTCATAAATTGTGTAAAAATATAATTAGCACACATTTTATTATACATGTATTTCTAAAAATTCAAATTTTTTTCGAAAAACATTTCCGGCTTCATCAACAACACAGGATGTTGAAAAAATGTCTAATATTTACAAAATGTAATATGATACATATGGTTTCACAATTTACGTGTAAAAATCGATTAAACGAAATTATTTTACTGTTTCAAAATAACAAAATAAAAATTGTAGGTGCGCAAACATAATAAAATAAAAAAGAAATAATAAAAAGTAAACCAAACCATAATAAAATTCAAGGCAATAAAATCATCTTAATATGGGGAAATAAATTCCGTTACTATATATTTATATATGAATATAAAATGCACATGTATTTTATCTCTAAAAATTATTTTAAAAAAAATTATACACAATTATATTAGATTTTATTTTAAACGTATTAGACAAATATTCTATATAGACTAACGTATCGGTTTTACCGAAAAATATAGAAAAATTGTGTACAACACTCACGGCCACCTTGACAACAAACAACAAACAACAACAACAACACATAAAACTGAATCGACGTTCGTGTTTCGTATCGGTTTGAAAACGTACATAGCTTACTATATACAAGTTTAAAATGTTGTGTGTGTGTGTGTATAATATTGGAGTTGGCCGTTGAAAAGTGGGGACAAAAACATACATATATAATATAATACAGAATCGTACTACTTTGAATTTCTCTCTTTCGACTTTTTAAAAGCGAGACAGACCCTTCTTCTGTGAGAGAACCATCAGGGTCGGATTGTGTCAATAATTGACAGTCTGATCAGGTTACATGATAAATAAACTTCTCTTTATTGACTTTATAATATCCGCTATACAATATTTATATACAGCGTGGACCAAATGAAACTTCAGAAATGGTTATACATATATACTATTTGGTACCAAAACGGCCCTGTCCTGTATCGTCCAATTTCTAACCGTTGTGAAAATTGAAATATTAATTTACATAGCAACACAAACGCTATTTTTATCTTCATAGCAACGGTCACGTGCTTTTTCGCTTACATAGCAACGCCAACATTTTTTTTGTTTACATAGCAACGCAAATTGGTGCCAAATTGTGAGTAAATCTCAAATTTAAAACCTGAGTCACCCTGTATAAATGATTTAATAACAAAGATAAGAACTTCACTTAATATTTTTAATTTTTCGTTTTCTTTTTGTTATAAGTATAACATTAATGATGGTGTTTGAAAGAAATGAATTTTATTTGTATGTTTAATAACGGTCGTTGCAATATTGATTGGTTGCCATGACGATATACAAGCAACATTTTCGAAAAAAAAAAAACGTTAAGTATATTTAACGAAAATGGTGTTTATTCATTATTGTGTAATTTTATTGTTGGAATTTATTTACAAGACATTTCAGTTGTAATACGAGTACACAGCAATATATTATTTCGTAATATTAACGGAATTTTGAATGTACAATCAAACTTTTTTATTACGGCGCCATTTTGATAAAACAAATTATCGGTAAATTACGAGTATATCTCAAAACTAATTCATTTTAACGAACAATGTCAAGATGCAAAAAAAAAATCCCATGATTAACTATCTATTTACCTACTATTTACTTATTACAAAATAATATAAAATAATAAATAGTTGGAAAAAACAACAACAGAAAATCGTCGACATTTACATTTTACCCTTTGTTGAAATATAAAAAAGAATATTTTTTCAATGTTTTTATTTCTATAACTTCTTAAGTTCTTATAACACATCTGTTAAGTAGAAAGAGGAAAAAGTGGTACATATGCTGATGTATAATTCTTCAAATCATTATATTTTAATGTATAATGTATTTATTTATAAACCAAACAACAGTTCACACACACATACACACTTACATAGATAAATAAAATAAATAGCATTCTCAAAACACAAATATAATTTATTATCTTATAAATTTATAACTATGAATATAATATAATAATTCAAATGAAATTTAAATCTTGGACTGATTAAATGTTTTTTCGCAAAAATTTGATAAATAATGACGCCATAATACAAATATATAAACACTTACGCATCATATATTCATAGAAACAATAAAATTAATAATAGTAAAAGACTATACAATGCATGTTATGATATTCGAAATGACCTGAAAAACTTTCATTTTTATTACAACTATTAGAAGTCACATTTACACAGCTATAATAGCTTAGCAATTTTACAGCTTTCTAGACAAGGTTTTTACAGTCTACTCGTTGTTTTTGGCGTAATTGTCATTTGTAAATAAAAACTAGTCTAGTTTCGGTCCACATTTAGTTTTCGACAGTGGTAAGCAAATAAGCTTAAACAAAATCACCCTGTATGGTATTATTCAAGACAAATTGAACGTGATAAACGTTTTATCGATGTATTAAACTGCCACTTAATTGAAAATGCATCTACTGTGCTGTTTATATATGCACATTCAGGAAAAAGACATACACTAAGTGCACTTGATTACTGTTTTGTTATTCGTTTATTGAAAGACATAATATGGAAAACGATTTCCGGTTGAAAAAAAAAATGATATATAATAATAGAAATTTTATGTAGTATTGTATGTACAGGACTGTCTGAAACTTTTTTTTAATGATTAATTAAGCTAATTAGTTTATTGTTCAAAATATAAAAATCTCTTCAATATACACTTTTGATACCATCAGCTTGATTGTCAGCTAACTATTAAATTTAATATAATAAAAAATAAAAGTTGAATACTTACTTTTTTATTAGAATGACTCTAGATTCGGAATGTGTACTAACTGGTCTTGTTTTCGGTGTGGTCACTGAATTTGGACTCTTTTCTACATGATTTTGATTAGTTTTCTGAAAGAACACATTCATTTATACTTCTATCTTAAACAACATTTTATCTTAATAGAAACGGAAGCATCTTTCAATATTTAAATAATATTAATTAACTGATAAATACATATATACATAAGTAAATAATAAATATATAAATGAATGAAACAAAATTCATCACACAATTTCCGTTACAGTTTTTTTAAGGGAAGATTTTTTCAATATACATACTTTTAATCTACCACTTGGAAATTTTAACCAGGTCGTTTTCTTTTCTTTCTCTTTTTCGCTAGAAGTTGATTTGTTATTCGAATCTTCAGAAAATGTTCTTCGTTTTTCTGGCGGTTTTGTTGTTAATACACGTTTTCTGGAAAAAATCAAACAAATTTTTCGAATAATACGTCTCTGGATGGTGAATATACTTATTTTTAAAAAAAAATCAGCAATTTTAATCGTTTCCCATTAAGTTGTCAGTATTGTGGAATTTTAAAATAAAAAATTTCATTTCATATGTTCAAATAAAAATATAATAAATTATTTTTGTAAACTAGTCCAACAACCCGATAAAAATCCCTATAAATAAATCAACTGTGTATATAAAAAGCGTATTTTTCATGCACAAAATGCAATTTTAGACGCCTCCACACAAAAATTTAAGTCTGGAGTTGAATTTCTTTTGAAAAAAATCAACAAGAAGAAAAACTCAATTCTATAATCGAAAAGAAGAGGAGGTTCTGTTGTTGTTGTTGTTTGTAGGAAACCCACGCTGTTCATTTTGCAATATATATTATCTTGTCAATAATGTCTGTGGTTGGATATACGAGTAATATGCATATGACACAAACTATAGTCTGTCTAAAGATGTAAAATAATGATAATTTTATGTGTATTTTCGTAATTTTAGTAAACTTCTTCACAGCATTCAAAATACCATTAATATAAAAAAATACAAGATTTTCAAGATGGCATAGATTCTGAGTATAGCTTTTTCGAATTGCATTTTGTTATATCTTTAGACACACTATAGTTACAATCGTATATTAGCTAGATGGCAATATTTAGCCCGTGGGTGCTAAAATAGTAGAAGACGAAAAAAATATTGTACATATACATAAATACATGATGTTTAAGGTTGCATTATCATACATAATAGGAAGTTGTACGAAAAAATCATCGCCTTCGCAACAGGGTATAAGAAAATTGGTTAAAAAAACTCGCCTATTCATATAACTGAGAAAATGAAAAAAGAAAACTAGGGGGCACCCGGGTTTGAACCGGGGACCTCTCGATCTGCAGTCGAATGCTCTACCACTGAGCTATACCCCCATTCCTGCCTTTTCTTATTGCACGCTGATATAAATAATAGTATTTTTAAACCATGTATTTTTACTTAATTTAATTAAACTAATTACAATCATACTAACATTGATTAAAAAACGTAACAATTAAAGATAAACTTGTTAACGTATAAATATTTGTAAATATTTCAACACCAGTTACGAAAAATAAAAATTGTTATCAAAGTAGGGTAAATATTTAAATTGTTATAACAATATTTTATTAAAAAAAATAATGTACAAATCAATTTATTAAAGGTTTTCTTTTCAGTAAATAAATTTAAAATAAAATATTTATATTGCGGTGATGTGAGTTAGGCAACTAACAATTCTTATTGAAACTTTGCACCTTTACAAAAATTTAAATGAAATAATGCGGATATATTGTAACTCTATTGATTGTTTTACAGTTTTTTTACAATACAAACATAAAAAAATATAATGCAATTTAACGGAAACGGAACCATAGAATGTTTACGCTTTTTGCGTACATTAAATGCACTTAATAATATTATATTACATGTACAAAATAATTACCAGAATAACTGCTTTCAGGGTCGGTAGAAAAATAATTAGTTTTACCGTTTCGCAACCAAGATTCCTAATTTTATATAAAACTACTCATTTTCGAAAAAAAACTGCAGTATATTTTATGTTTATTTAAAAAAATGTACTTACTTTGCTGTTGAAATTGGTTTCTTTTTCGCTTGTTCACCTTCTTGGACATTTCTTGTAGATGAAGTTGGTTTCGATGGTCTTTTCTATAAATAAAAACACAATTAAATTTCCAATAAAATATCACAACTCTATAATGTAATACCTTTACTAATAAATCAATAAAACTCATTTTTTTATAATATATTCAATAAATCACAAATAAAAACAAAATTAATACTGAAATTAGAGTCATGAATAAATGACACATTTGATAAGTGAATTTTACACTTTTACTACGTCTATAACAATGAATAACCATATGATTAGATTATCTACGAAAAATTGTTATCTTGAGCTATAAAAGTGATATTTACATTATTATTTCATGTTTATTATTAACTAGATACACATAAAGTAGGTTTATTATTAACTTAATTTATACTATTTATATAGAATTTTTGGATTATTATTCACGTTATTTAATTGAAAAAACAATTAATTCTACGTATGTATATAAAATTACAATTGTAAGAATGTAAGAAGCCATCAACAGGTGTTGTTGCTAAATAGATAAGTAATAATAAAATATAATTTGCCACAACATTGCACCATTATATGCTAAGATTAAAATAAATGTTAATGTTCTTTTGCAAGCAAAATTCCATCTAATTTATATAAAAATTACATACAGTTAGACTGTTTTAAATACGTGCATATAACACATACATACATACATAGAAGAAAAAGAAAAAAAAACACAATTTAATATTTATTGCCACAACGGCATTAATATCTTGCGGCAAGGTGATTCGTGTTGAAAACGGCCAGTTATATGAATTTTATAACTTTGTTGACCATCGTCGCTCCAATAGGTATAATAACGGCACTTTAAAAACTCAACTCTTGTTTGGGAGTGTTTCTTGTCTTAATTCAAAAAACAGGACCGACTTAAGGCTACAAAGCAAAAACGGCAAATTTTATAATAAACACAACTTGTTGTGATCCAACAAATAAAATTGGATAAATTTACAGGGTGTTCTATAGACTAATGTGGCAATATTTTAAGGGTTTATTTCTGAGTATACATTTTAGGAAAAAAAGTTCATATAAACACTTGACCGAAATCGCTTGCTTTTTGAGATACAGGGTGTTTAAGTTGTATAATTGACCGACCCCAAATAGGACTTTTTTGTTGTTTAATCCTTCATTGAATTTATGCTTTTATATTACGTTTAGTTCACATAATTAAATTAACTTCCAAGATATTTTAAAAACAATTCAGAATTTACCAGTTTTTTTAAATTCGATTTATTGACGACACGTGTTAAGTTTTTCGCATTTTTCTCAAAAACGATTCATTCGAACGAAAAATTTCAAGAGACATAAAAGTTTCCTTAATAAATTTCCTATTAAATGCGATATTTTAAATAGTACCTATAACATTAACAGGCAAACAAAATAAATAGAAAATGGTCATACCAATTTGAAACATTCTCAATTAAAGCTCAAACTGAAACGGAATTTTTTCGAAACAACATAAATCTTTTCAAATGAAAGTGTGCTCAGATTCTAAAAGTGGCACAATTTGTGAGCCCAGCTCTGTACATAAGCAATTTCAATAAAAAAAAACACCAAGTTCATAAATTGAAAAATGCATACAGCAAAACATTATACACACTCATTATTAATTTTTATTGGTTGTATTATTTTGTTTGAAACCGCAATAAAATATTATTAGAGAAAGAGAAACAAGACCAACAGATAGAAGATTAATGGGTAAGTTTTGTTGATATGCACCAACGGTTATAAAACATTCTAGGATTTTGTGAAAATTTTTGGATGGGAAAAAAAGCACCCTATTAAAAGAAGAAAACTGACTTGTATTATAATTTACATATAAATCGAATCGTAAACATTTATTACAGAAATAAATAAAAAAATTTTAACACTGTGTTGCATATAAAGTATAATTTATATGTAGAAATGCACTTATTTTTGTACAATATATAATCAATGATCAGTTATATAAAGTACATACAAACACATCAAGAATATGTAATTAAATGTGGGTGGATTATGTATGAGGTTGTTGGACTTTTATACAAATTGTTAACCTAAATAGGAAGTGTCTGATGGCATTTCTTAATTACAATCAATCATTTCGGAACAACGCTATTATTATTTCATTTATAATTAAATTTCATACCATTAAAACACAATCAAATCATAAAATTGACATTAAATACATGCAGATAGTTTTTTAAAAATATTATTCATATAATATTATATAGGTAAGTTACTCAAACAAAATAATGTACTTATGTGTGCATATTTTATGCACTTTAAACTTGGATCTCACATTTCGCTCCCATCAAGTGTATAATTAGCTTAAGAAAGTTCTTTTTTTCCTATTATTATTTTCGTTAATCTTCTGCATTTATATATTTATTTTATTTTTGTTTGTGTTTTATTTATGCAACAAACAACATACGTATTCACTTGCATATAAATATAAATATGATGATGATGATTGCATTTACAAGATCCATCCCACAACAATATTAAAACTACACCCTTTTTATAATTAATATACACACCAGACACCACTATATTCTGACAAATAAATTAAATGGATTTACTAATTAAATTGTCAGTTGTATATGTTATTATTTACTATGGTTACCCTAGCAACAGTGTGTAATGGCGAATGCAATTTTTGTTATTAGCAGTTGTCATAGCAACCGAAATTTTTCATTCACATTTCAAACTCACAGCCAACTTTTTTTGAATTTATAAATTATCGTATTTCATGTGATGGTCACGCGAAATTATATTACATTATATGTACTTAAATGTATTATCACGAATATCATATAACATACGACATGTTTTTATTTTATTTCATTCTGTTTTTTTAATACACAAAAACACACGTGTTACTATTTATATCAAATATATTACATAATATTGTAATAATACAGGTGGATTTATATTGTTATTTATTTATACGAAGGAAAATGTCGAGAAAAACATAACGAATATATTAGTTGAAATGTGCGGTTTTTCATTTATGGAAAAAAAATCGTATTATATAAATTTGATGGTCGATATGCATGAGTTAAAAATGAAAACAATAATAATAGTATGTTTTTTAAATAAAACCAAACAAAATAATACTATACATAATTAAAAAAGAAAACTGGCGGTTGTTCACCTTTTCTAAAATAGAAATTCATCCCTAAAAATCCTTCCTCAATTATGTAATTACTAATTTTTGTACAAAAATAAGAATTAATTAAAATATCCTGTATATAATTGAAAAATTGACAATTATTTATTAAATTTAATTGTTCAGGGCCAGTTTTTCAACTTTCTCAATTTTTATTTAAGAATAAAAAAATTCCAATATGTATATGAAGATTTTACCATGAAAGTATTTTAAACATAAATTTTTCAAACTGTGGAAAAGAATTTCAACAAACATCAATTTTAAAATAACTAATTAGCATTTTGTATAAATTCATGTTTATTTATAGCATAATATTAAAAAAAAAATTGGCGCCTTCACCAAAAAAAAATGAAATAACGGACAATCCCCTTGCATGTCACAAAATTAGGGGTTAAAATTCCATTGAGAGGGGTAAAGAAATTTGCACATTTCAATTTAATACAATTAAAATAGCATAATAGTAATACTTAACAATAAAATGAATACCTTATAGGTATTGAACAAAGACTCAATAAAATAAAAAATGCAACTTACAAATCAACCCTGAACAAAGCAACCCTCTGAGGACAGTCACAAAAAGCACTTAAAAAATGCACAAAACATTGAAACAAAAATTTTCAAATCACCTGAACTGTACCGCAAATCATACTTTTTTATAAACTTTTAATCAAAATCGAGTGCGAAAATTTAAATGGTCCTCACACAAATACCAACAAACACAAGAAGAATATAAATTTGACTGGTGAATGGGTTCTTCGCCCATAAAGTCCCCTATTTTATCTATCCCTGTGAGAGTAAAATAGAGACGCGTTCTGTTTTTTGCCGGAGGTATTAGGAACGCATGCGTTTTCATCCAATAGGTTCTGGTCGGAAGGTTGGCCAAAGAGACCGGAAAAATTAGTGGCAACTCTTGTGTTTTCGAAAAATAATCACAACAGAGAAAAAAACACGTATTATTATTATTATGCACGCCGCTAATATATAATTTATTGTATTTCTAACAGTAAAAACAAAGTTGTAAAATTGTGTTTTATACCGTGACAAATGCTTGCACACATTTAAATCATTCACTGTTAAAAATTTATAGGTGCTACGATTAGAGCACCATCACATTTCAAAATAAGAAATTCTTAAATAAAAAGTGTTAAGAAAGCAATAACTGCATACGAAAGAAAATCGAATTTACTTAGAGAATTAAAAAAATTGGGAAATATTCTTAAAATATAATAATTAAAAAAAGTTAGGTGGTAATCGAACCACCTTCCAAAACAACATACATTTTCTATAGTTAATTAAATAATTTTATTATGTGAAAAATTAGAAAACGTGAAATTTATTCAACAAATTTTAGTTTGAGTCCAGCTACGAATATTCTAACCCTTGGACAAAATAGGGTTGGTGCGTCATTTCATCCACCACCAATTAAATATTACCAAAAAGTATTTTAATAGAAAATTTCGACTATTTAGTAAAGTGCATTGTACTTACATGCATTTTTTCTATTTATAGTGACAAAATAACACCACTAATAAAAAACATAATACAACACAAAACTTTTTCCCATTTTTATTAGAAATTATTTATAGAAAATGTTGTCGCACACATTTTTCCACACAGCATTATAATAATAACTAAACAATATTATTTTGTATTTACAAATAGCATATAACGAATAAATTAATGATAAATAGGCTAAACACCTACAGATTTAATATTTTCCATTAAATTGCATCTGTCTATACAATTTATTTATAATTCATAATGCACACGAAGAACAGATGCAATAATACTAAAATGCACACCACATTTCATTTATTTTATTGTTTTTTTAATTAAAAAAATTCTTACATGTTTAATGAAAGTTTATTGTAATTTTCAATTAAATCACCGGATATTGTTATAAATTTATTTAATATTTATAGATTTGTAATTAAAAAATTACGAAAAAAACGCGAATTTATTAATTTTCAAATAAAATATCGAAATAAACCATTTAAAAAATAATTTTATGTATCAAGGGATGACCCAGTTTGTAAAATTTTGTGTCAATACCCTTCGAAAGGGCTTCCACAGTGCATTGTTGTTTGCATATATTTGAAAGCTCGCAAAACTTTCAAATTTAAAATAAAATATGTAAAGTTGGTTGACTAAAACGTGGAATTCAAAATTACTGAAAAACTTTTTCAAAAAATATAGGAGTAATAAATATGGACAGGTTTTTCCGAATTTCTATAATAATTTTGGTTAAACGAAATAAAACTACAAACAATTTTAAAAAACATAAATTATATCTTTCTTGAAAGCAAATGGCTTTTCACCACAATATTAGAATTAATATAATAAATATTTATTTAGAAACAAATTAAAATAACAATATAATTTTCACATTAAATATTGAACCCGGATAATAATTTAACCTTGATGATTTTTCTCTCATCTTGTTCCTATTGTTGATTTTTTAAGTTTATAAATAATTATTTATATAAATAGCGAAAAGATATATTTAGTTAAAAAAGGGGTAATAATGTCCTTGTTGGGGTCACACATATGTATTTATTTCGCAATTACAACCATTGCTTAATTGTTTATTAATTAAGAACAAATTAATTAAAATATGTACATTAGTATACAAAAAGAATGTTTATATTACTATGTTAAATTGTTGGAAATTATATGATGTTGTTGATGAATTTGTAAACATAATATACAAAATCATTAATTAGGAAAATGTTAATTATTATTCTTGTAAAACTTTTCGAAAATACCATTTTATATCAACATGAATTAATTGTACGTTTCATTTTGATTGACAGATTAATGCAATCGTTTTTTTAATAACAAGAAAATTTTATTGTACGAATTTCACTAATAATAAAAGTTCATCAATAAAGTGTTAAAGCATATTTATGTAGTTGAGAAACTACCTAAATTTTTTAAGATACTCAACAGTTATCTCTAAAAATTTACACAACTGCACAACATATTATAAATGTGCTTCTTCTTTGCAATTACACAATAAAAAAATATTTTTATGTAATATTATATCGGCAATAAAATGATAATTACTTTCTCAAATACGACACAAATAAAATGTCAATGATTTTAGCAAATAATAATGTTAACAATCCTTTCCAATAATGGTCTTTTTAAATAAAAATAATTTTGTTGTTTAAAAAAAATGATAAAATAACGCACACACTCTTTACTTTCTAATATTCTATAGATATTTTCATAATTTTTGTAATTTAATTTTTCATATTGTCAGTTCATATAATTGCACATTAACATTTTCAATTCACATTTTACATAATTGTGTTCGAAGACAAATTAAAAACAAAAAATATATTATATTCATGTTTTGTAACATTTTAACGATGTTAATTTTTTAATATATTTTCACGTGTTTATAAAGAATAAATAAGTATAAAATATCACTTCCGAGATATAACTTTCGTAAACTGGCCAAAAATTCAATACTTGGAAAAAAAATCATCTTTATATGCTATATGCTATATGGCAATAATTTAAGAGAAAATTTAAGACAAAATTTCACTACTAGACATATTATGTAATAAGCAGTAAAATTGAAACACAATGCATTTTCTAATTAATTAATAAAACATGTTTATTTAAAACTAAATGCAATAGATATAACAAATTTATGGAAGTATTGTTCAAATATTTGATAATTGATGGTAATAAAACTACAAATATTATATTCATCACAAACTGATCTTGACATAAATTTTTATTGTTTTATTAACTAGTTTTTCAAATGAAGGAAATAAGTGGGTGTATTATTAGAATTGTACAAAAAAATTTCAACCACATATTGGAGAAAGTTTTATACCTATTAGTCAAAAAAATTATTTAACGAACAAACTTTTTATTTATACGTGATTAATGCAGTGATTTATTGATTTGTAAATGTAATTGTCTAATCGAAAAACAAATTTTATTGAAACAGGACCGGATTATACGAAAACGTATAATTTTTTCAATTAAACTTTGTAATATCAAAATAATATTATAAATAAATTATTAAAGAATCATGTAATGTTAAAACAATTAAACTTTACTATAATTTTTTAATTCACCGACAAAAAAAAACAGTTTTAATAAAATTCCTTAAACGGATTTGGATTCAGAGTGCATGACCAAATTTAATAAAAAAATATAATATAAATTAAGAATATAAGAAATTTTCGATGCATTTTTAATAACGTTCTATTGAAATTGTTTTAATAAAATCCGTCAAATTTTTGACATTACACTTGTAGGTACATTAATAATACAAGTGTGGGTGTATCTATAAAAACACCATATAGAATAATTATGCTTTGAATTTATCCTTGAAAACAATTATACATATAATTACGAAAAAAATGCAATACACGATAATATTATTAGAATCCATTGACATTTGCAATTTAATTTTCATATTATGAATAAAATTTCTCAAAATGCAATAGCACTGGTCAATATTTATATTATTAGGTATTTGTATTTCACCTTCAAAATCTCACTTGTACTAATTTTGTTCTCATCTAATTTCAATATTATGCAACAACAATTATAATAAACATAACATATTCGTGCAACACAAAAAAAATGCTCATCAATAATATTATTATAATTTTTTTAACATTCACTCATGGGAATTCTCATCAAAATATCCATTTAAATAAAAACAAATTTATTAACAACAATTATTTAACTGAAGTCCGGATTCAAAACCCATTTTTTTTTTCCTTATATTTAGATTAATTTATTATAATTATGTATATGTTTTACAATAGGAGGATATTATAACAATCACAAAAAACGTTTTACTTAAACATTTATTGTTTCCCTTCATGAATAATTAATTTTTTTGTTTAATTGGTCTGGCAAAAATGGGGAAAAACTGTTGAAATTGCAATCGTTAAGAAAACAAGTTCTTTTTTGAAATTTTTTATGACATCATGCATGGCGCCGAACCAGAAAATTTATAACAAACTGCTTTTTTTTATTATCACATATTTGTACAATCATTTATTGTTGCCATTGTAATAATTTTTCGTTTAATAAATATTACTCCTATATGTTAGGTATTATTGTTTATAATAATTTAAGAAGAATTTGATGTGCAAACAGTCATTTTTCGAATGCAACTCAAACGATACTAAAACAAAATGTTTATTCATTAAGTCATAACTAATTAAGATTCTTCATCAATTAATAAGTTAGAGACATTAAATATATGCGTGGGATCCAGCTTCTGTGTATCAAAGATGGCCATTTCGTTGCAAGGTTGTCGCGAAGGTCGTCCAATTTCTTTCTAAACACATCCAATAATTTTTTTATTAAACACGGAAAATATTTGTGTTTGTTAGAACAATTTTTGTTTTTCTTGCTGCAAAAATGTCAAGGCACGTTCTTCTCAAAAGAAAAAAAATTGATTTGCTTGTAACACGCCATTATCGAAAGTGTTACTATTTCGTTGTTTTCTAACCGGAATTCTTCAAAATCACACAGGAAATGAACTTGACATTAAGTTATTATCTAAGTATGCTGCATTTTATTAATATAGATAAATGACATTGTTATTATAGAGTTGTTTTTGACGGAAATTAAATATTTTTTAAAAATTATTTTAATTTTTTTTAATTAATTACTTCATCATTTTATAGTATTAAATAAGAGTTTTACTTTTATATACACAAAATACGTTTCGTATATTTAAATGTCAAATAATTAGCATTTCTTCTACAATTTTTTTCATTTCATATAGATATAATATAAAATTCTATATTCTAAATGCATGTCGCAAACATTTTATATATATACGCCATTTGTTTGTTGTATTAATTTTGTAGGTTAACATGGTTAACAGTGGCATTTTCAACATTTATATATTAAAAGAAAAAAGACTAACATTGTTCACAATATATAATTGTACACATACATGTGTAATTATTTATTTATTATGAAATAATTTCTATAAATTGAAAAGATGAGACTCTTTTCAAAAGACATTTGAAATGTCAATAATTCCATGCATGTGACTCATTTTTTTCTTTTTATTTTTTAATTTAAAAATAAAAATACTGACTGATATGATTCAAAACCAATAAAAGATTTTGAAGGATTTAAATATTAATAAGGACTTTGTCTGATTGGTATTAGATGCAAAATAAAGCCATTAAAAGAATATAATTACAGTGTCATTTTAGTGTTTATAAATGAAAATCCTGTTTGGGAGTCATAAAGTTATGCATATAATATTGTCTTGAGCCGGATCTGGCCTACACACATATACACACAAAAAATACACACACACACATGTATTGCAAAACATGCAAATTAATTCATTTTATAGAAAATTACATGAAAATTTTGTTAAAAATAGAACAATATTTATTTATAATTACAATTTAAAATGCGCGCGGTTTTTCACCTTTCAACAATTATAAAATTATTAAATATTTTTATTAATTTTTAAACTCTTCAAGATTGACGCAATGTCTTCATATTAATTGATTTAATTAAAAAATGTTAAATATAATAATCATAAATTATCGATGCAAAAGATGATGATGAATAAAAAAAATATAAATTTGACACATCAAGGATTCAAATATACAGAAAAAATATTATATTGCCATAATAATTAATTAATTTGTAATAAAAATTTTTGCATTCATGCAATCTAGAAAAAATAAATACTTTTTTGGATGATTATGTCATTAAAATTAATTGTTATTATATTGATTCTAAATATTCTATTGTTATGAAAGTGCAAAATTGGTGATTTATGTTAAAAATTAAAATATAAACTACTTTATTTCTAAATTATTTTGAAAATTTGAATTTATAAATCATATGATGTTATTTTTTTATTAAGAAATTTATTATAATATAATAATAAAAAAATACACCACCCACAGCTTGGTTTAAATTTTGTACAAAACTATAAATTTTAAGTTTCAAAATAATCCGGAAAATTTACAGGACCATGCCGAGCCCAAGATTTGTGATCCGGTTCTATTATTCAAAAAATATTCAAATTTTGTGAATCACTTAAGAAAAAAATTGCAATTTATTATAAAATTAACACAAAATAACAATTTTACGATACAAATTCATAAACAATCCTTGTAAATAACAAATTTTATTACAAGAAATAATGGTTTTATTGTTCTGATTTCATCAAATAAATGCAATTTTATTGACTTTACTAAATGCCATCACAATTATTTATTTGAAAAATTAAACATAGAATTATATTTCTAATAAATTGTACAAAGAATTATACTTCCTTTCACAAAGAATATGATTGTTTATAAATAATTAACAGTTTTGTTATTAGAGAATCTTTTTTAAATGTTAACTACTTACAATATTTTATTCTTTTAATAATATTTTAATAAAATTTTGTAACCATTTGCAATACCAATTGTTTTAGCCACCTTAATAATTGTTAATAATTAATTTTGTACAAATATAAACAATGTAAATATGAATCATCAATAAATTTTAACACCAAAACTATTGCGTAAACAAATTTTTTAAACAATGGTTCCAACTGTACATTTTTTTTCTGTTAAAGTTTTAAAATACAAATGAAGGATAAATGGCGCCAATATTACAAAATCAATTCGAAAAATAATAGAAAGTAATACGAAAATACGATTTTATTATTTATGAATATTGTTAAAGTAATTTACGATAAAATGGTGACTATATATGCAAATTATTTTGTACAGATAATATATTAAATCGAAATTATTTCAAAAAATTTGTGTCAATATTCATATATGTATAAATAAAAAAATTTCAAATCACATCAGTCAAAAATCAATAAAATGTAAACAGATATTTTGATTATGTCGAAATTTCTGTTATTTACATCACAAGGGTGTCAAATTTCTTAGTTTCAATCAAAACTCTTAAGCATAATATATATAAACTATATAATATTAAAAAAGGAAAGAACAGAATCGAAAATATCCTTTTATTTATCCTATAACTCATAAATCATGTTCTCTAATTTATTTATTATCAACAAATAATGGAAAAATGTTATTTATTATTTGGAAATCCGGCACTGATACGTGTATTTCATCATGTGTTGTATTCTTTATGGTAAGACAAATTACAAAATTCACGTGAAATGGAAATATTTTACTTTAATATTGCTAAAATCGCAGACTTTTGCCAACAAGGCTTTTTAAATTATTCAAAAGTACAAATTCCACTAACAGTGTTTCCCATTTTTATCAATTTTTCTATGAATCATAATCCAAAACTGAGACAAAACGAAAAAATTATTAACATTGAAGGACGTTAATATCCTTAAAAATTGGAAATACCACTTTATGATTACATATTTGGCTTAGCAATTTATTTATTTACATTTTAATTTATTATAAGAACAATTATAGTAAAAATCTCAAACAATTCGTATATAAATAATAATAATATTAATGAATAGGTACTATTAATATTTATTTGTTACAAAGTGAAAATCTATCTATAAATATTTATTAATATTAGTTTATTAGTAAAATTGTACAATAAATTTAAAAAAAAATATATACATATAATAACACAATATTTGACACGTTGTGAACTTGTGAATTTAGCAATTTATTCATTTCTTAAACAAAAACAAACTACTGGAATTTGGTATTTTTACTGATTTTTCGCAAAACAATTCAAAAAATTCATGACATTATTAATACATACATATATAATATTGCCTTGAAATGCATGAAAATTGTTTATATGTTGTCGTGTAGGTATATTTTCCTTTTCAACAATATGAGAAATTTCTTTACATCATTTACATGCCATCACAGTTTATATTAAACCTTGAACCAATTAATTTATTTTTATAAATTCTGAGTATTGATGGATTATTGGAAAAGAAATGATTCACTTAAAAAGATGCAAAATATTTATATTTTTGGGCGTGTCTAGAAAAATTGCTACTTAATTGCATATTGCATGGATTACAAAATAACGTAAATATGAAAAGCTTCTGAAGTTGACCTGAAAATAAATGATTTCTGACATTTCTATTAAAATTATATTTGCAAATTGCTCCTTTTTTTGGTAACTGGTTTAATTTTATATTACCTATGCTGTATTTAAAAATAAATGTTAGGGTTATTTACAAAATAAAATAATATACCTAATATAAAATAAAATAAAATAAAATATGTGGGAGTTACTTCCTTCTGAGAGTGAAAATTTGACATTTTTATTACAATTTTAAAAATGCAACAAATTACATATTTGCTAAAATTTTATAAAAATATAATATGTAGAAAGTTTATTTATTAAATTTCTGGCTAGATGTATTATATGCCATATGTTTTTATTTCATATTTTTGCATTTTTTATCCATGAACAGAAGATTAAAAATCAATAAAATTTAGGGTTTGTTACTAATTTATAATAATACAGCATAAATTAATAAAAATACAATTTCTATTGCAATTTTACATTAAATCACATAACTGAAAAAAAATCAATTAAACACACCCTTATCATTAAAAGGTTTGTGTCTTTTATCACTTATTGAAATCTCTAGATTTTATCATAAAATTTTGTATTAAATCATTAATTTTAATACTACCAATTCAATAATGCTAAATTAACATTTAACAACTAAATTCATACGCCTTTTCAATTAAATTACAAATTATATTAAATAAAAACTTGAAATTTAGACGTTCATGTTTTTACCACCCGTTGAAATCTCCAATAAAATTTTATTATTTTACATTGAATAAAAACTTTATACGATTTTTCCTCATTTAAATATTACAACATAAATAAATCCCCTTCATTTGATCTCCGATTTAATAACAAATTAAAATAAAATCTAATATACGAGTTAATAATTATTATACAAAAAGCTTTTAATATCAAAAACCACATTTACACTTAATATTAAAATAAATACATAATAATTTCTAAAGAAATTATATTCATTAATAATTATATAGGTAACTATTTTGTTAGAAATATCGTGACAATCTAATGACTTAAAATGATTGTTTTCAAAAACCTTAATCATCATCACTTTATAAACATATTTGAATACCTATATTGTCGGATTATGGATACGATTCGGCTTAACCAGGATCTTTTAAGAAAAACGAACTGTTGCCCATAATAGTATATAAAATTACACAAACACATTTTACACACATGGAGATTCCAAGCAAAAGAGAAAAAAAACAACAACCATTAAGTGGTGGGATTAAAAAGCAACACAACACAATTGCAAATGATTCAAAGATGCTTAAATAGAATCTAAAATCATATATGCTGAAGATGCGCGACTATAAATGAACCACCTTTAACCACAATCTGATCAGTCCTAATTAAGAGTCCATCAGAGTGCAGTGGTTCTAAATAATTTTAATAAATACATTATATACATATAAATTTTGTGATTTGTGATTGGAAATGTAAGTAAATCGTGTCGAATCAGTGCAAGGATTATATTTTTCGAAATTGGTGCATTTGAATACAAAAAAAAATATTTTTTAAAAAATTTAAAATTACGTAATCGTTAAGAATTTACTGTTTATTTGCAACGAATAAATACGTGCAAGGATTAAAAATACACAGATTATCATTAAGCTTGTATACATATGTGATTCTTATAACGTGCCTTTTATGGAAGTATAGAGAAAAATTACATAAATTTTCACAAAATTTCATATTAAAACCGCATAACAGGATATTAAAATTGATTAATAAGAAAAACTTATATAAATATTTTTTTAATAAATTGTTAAATATCTTGCAAAGGTCATTCTCATTACTAATAAACATTTGTTGAAAAAATATTGTTAATATTAATGATTATTATTGTAAAATAAATGAAGAAGAACTTACATTAATACGACAATGACCTTTAAGAAAATCCTACAAGAGATTTATGTGCGTTTACATTGAATTTTTTTCGGTGACAACAATTTTCACTTTCATTTAAGGTGGTTCGACTACCACCTAACCATATTTCAGATTTTTTTTAATTGGTTTTGTTAAATTTTTATTATAATAAAAATCGTTTATATACCTATAAACGATCTTAAGATATTACAATTTTATGATTATAAAATTTTTATCTTTTATTATGGTATTATGATCGCACCACCTGAATCCGCTATGAATAAAACTTATTTGTATAGATATTTACATTTTATGTAATACAATTATTATCTCTTTTCATGTTTTGTATTATTATTTCATTTAATTATCATGTATAAAGCACTAATTTAATTGTGCATATAAAAACTTTCTAAACTATTTCGATTACACGCTGCAATAACAATAATAATTTAAGTCTTTTTAACACATCTTTTAAATCAACAGAAAAAAAATGTCTTTATCTATTAATTTACATATGATTGATAACATATATAATTAACCACCCACATAATTTAACCCAAAAATATACCGTTTAGCAACTTCCACAAATAAATCAATTGAATTTCATCGTTTTTACTTTCACTTTATAACATATTTATATTTATATCTACATATACTTATGCGATTACTTTTATAATGTAATATGGCCATATTTATGGGACACAAAAGAGATTTATTTCAAAAAAATATATGTATTTGCTAAATTTACATATATACAACAATGTTTCTTGCTCTTTTGTTTAAAGTGTTATTATGTAAACATAATTTTAACACTTATTATATTGACCGCTTAATAACATATGCAATTAATTTTGTAAAAAAACTTATTATATTCACATTGTACGTATATATGGCCGTAAATAATTACATTTAATTGAAGACAACGATCTTTTAATAATATTATATGAGAATATAAATATTTATATGTAATTATTTTGTGTTTTCCTTGACTCATTTTATCTAAAAATAAGTGTTTCTAAAAACACTTGTAAAAACGATTACATTTTGCTTTTCCTCAACATAAATTAAAAAAATTGTTTTCTTACATTTGTATACAAAGTTCATTTTGCGAATGATTGTTTGTCGAGAAAGTCATTTCGATCTGCGGTCTCGACAAATCAAAAAAATTTAAAAAAAATAAATAAAAATTTCTACTTTCTTTTCAGACTTCCAAAAAAAAAATGTCTCCACTATTTCTAGTGGGGATAATATTATTTTCAACTGCTGCACATTGTGACGTAAAACACGTCCTAGATGGCTCAGCAACAATTCCAGTACGTATCCAATATGGTGATCCACAAGAAGTCAACAATTTAGCACACCAAAATGCTTACCAATCGGGAAATCCACGTGATTTTTGGTGGATGAATGACAATTCACCATTGAAGGCATCATATGAATATTATAAAAAATGCTCCGTTAAGGGCACATGCACGCCACCTTCCAGTGGTGGTGAAACGATTAAAACGAATCCATTCCTCAATGGTGATTATCATCAAAATAATAAAAAAAATAAGGCCACATTTCATTCGGGCGTCAATTTAGATTTGAAAAAAAATCCATTTTTGAATGGCCACATCGCCACCACTGGTAATGGTGAACAAGTTAGTGATGAGGGTGGATTTATTGGTGTGCAGCCACAAATACCATTTGGACAAACGAATAATAATAAACAATCTGGACAAAGTTTCACCATTTTAGGACAACAAAAATCATCATGCGATGAAGGATCGATTTGTGTTGGTAAAGAATTGTGCATAAATGGTATTGTTAATAAGAATGGTGATGGAGTGGTGCAAGCCAGAAATGGGGTAAGTCGAATTACGTCATTTTCAAATAGAGATTTACAATTTTTTAAATAAAACTTAGGAAGTTGTCAGTTAAAATTAGACAAAACAAGGTTAATAAGTATTATAACAATCCACAACTAATTATAACGTTTTTTTTTTGTTAACAAGAAGAGGATGATATCTGTTTAACAATTAATTATGATTTTTTTTAGTCAAAAAATCCTTGAATTTTTACTTAAATGTCAAATGAGCTTTAAAATACACGCTTTTAACACTTTTCCGTGACTAAAATTATTTATCGTATTACTGTATCCTGTTTAACAATATTTTTTTCTCAAAAATAAGTATTACTATTCAATTTTTGTTTACTTTTATATACTAGCTAATGTATTTTATGTAAATTTTTTGATTTATAATGAATTTTGTCAAGGATTTAAGTTTGCTAAAAAAACAAATCATTTGTTGAGATGTGAAAGAGTCTTCTGTTGCAATTTTTCTATAATTATACTATTAAATCAACATAAATTAGCGAAATTACCTATTTATAAATTAACCTTTGACCTGCTCGTGAAAGATTTCTGGTTTATTTTTTTTGAAGATAAAAATAACCCTCAATATTATTGAAAATTGTGCAATTAATTGATATATGCAATTAACCAATGATGACAGCATACATAATTTAAATTTCTATTTTATTGCTATACAAACATAAATCGTTTGTGTATAGCTAAAATATATATATACCTATAGACATTCTGTGATTTATTTGAATATTTGATTTATTTGCGTGCTTGCTGCTTATGTCAGAAAATTTTGTCATCGAAAAATATTATTAGCATTTTCAAAAAATAAATATTTGTGTATTTCGAGAAATACTTATTCTACAACAGAATTTCCATTTCTAGAAATTCTATACAATTGGTCTAATACTAGAACAACTAATTAAATTGATTTTAAATAAATTTTAAATTTCTTTTACACGCAATAATTACAAATAAACTGTTAAACAAATTAATAAATAATCCCAGCTGATGGCTGAGTATTGTAACAAAAATCTTTTTTACATAAAAGCACACACACTCACACACTTTATTACAAAATATACATAAATTAATCTTGATGGTTAAATAAAAAGTAGGCAAATTATGTTGTGGTTTAACATTTTACACATATATAGACACTTGTATATAATATACGATGATGGAACTACTACGTAACAGAAACATCAGGACCGGCTTTTACATATTGTAAATTTTATGTTTTATTTTAAAAAGTCCGGCCCTGAATTGAAATTTTTCACACGATCTTTACATAAATTCATAACACAAAACATTTTATTAATTAATGTTCCGTAAACTGACATTTAAAACAAATATGAAATTATTAGATATTAACAATATTTTTTTATTTATATCGTGCCGTAATTACCATCCATTAATTATATAATAATAAACGGATATTTAAACATATTTTTTTTTAATTATTTGCTTTTCGTACTTTTTACAGGCCATGACATTATAAAATCTTATAATGAAAAACAATTGAATAATATTTAATTTATCGAATGTATTTTGACTTTTAATATATAATAAACAAAAAAATGGTTACTATAGTAACTAAATATTATAATAATGTTGGACAATCTATATATCAGACACACACGATCTAGAAGGTTGTTTTAAAACCGTTGTCATGGATGCACACCTTATAAACAATAAAATAGTTAACTTTGATTTAGTATTTTAATGTCAAGTGAAATTGTAGGTCAACAATTATTAAGACAATTTACTGATTTATATGCAAATTTTGAATAATTATTTTCTTCTTCTAAATAATACTTATATACCTATGTAAATCTAAATAATATCTTTTGTACGTACGTTTAGTTAATATGGTATAATAATATAGTAGAAAGTTTTTGTCGTATATATACATTATGGTGATTTCAATACTATTATGCTGCTAACCTTTGACATTGATTTATATAATTCTCTATACAAAACAAAATCATACACAGTAATGATTTCTTTTTGTTAAAACATTTCCTGTATATGTAGATGAAATTTCACGATAATATTTATATTTTTTTAAATACCTAATTTCAATAATACCTATAGGTATATTTTAAGATGTCAAATGCAGATTATTTGCAATAATAGTACAGTATAAAATATTTTGTATAATTAAATTCAGAAGGTATATACTTATTACAATAAATATTGCAACACCTAAATTTTTCACCTTTGACTTTGTTGTCCCATCCAGCTATTATAAATGTCAGTGGATGAATAAATGCTTCTATTTAAAAAAAAATTAGTATTATATGTGCTCGAATAACAACACTTTATAATGTCTATTTTCATAAAATAAATTACACTATCATAATAGAAAGAGATTTATTAAAATATTTTGTAATCAATGGGTATATGAACATAAATATATTACAAAATTTTTTATGTCAAACTGAATAAAGCAAAATTAAAATTCAAGTACTTTAGCCTATTAAGATGAATAAAAATTGAAGAAGAAAGCAAGGCTGAATTTATAATTAGTTTTCTATAAATATACCTATATTATTACTTAAATTTAATAAAATGTATAAATGCGAACTATTTATTTTCTAAAATTTATAAACAATTTATAAAATTAAATGAATATTATGAATAACAAGCAGAGGTCAAATAGCGTTTCTTTAACATCTTTAAGCAAATTATAAAATCTATTATATAAGAAGCTTTCTCCACACATTTTCATCTTCAAATCCGCCTACAAAATTATACCGTAATGAAAGTGAAATGTGTGAGAGAAATTTTAAGACCTTGACTTTGAATTAGCATTTTGTATAGTCAAAAATTGGATCAGAGCAACTTACCATTACAAGATTGTTTTATGTCTTCATTAGATTAAAATATCAAATCAATTGATTTCATCAAAATGAACATTACACATTTTTTCTATAAAATTTCCTAAACGTATTATTGATGGATTCTTTAAGTAACCTTTTCAATTTGTTGTTATATAACAAACATTTTTGTAAATTCGTTTTTGTTAGTATTTTATTGCGTCAAAACTGAAGAATCCATATTTAACCCTTTAAATTACGTAATAATATACGTTAAAAACAAACACTCTGATTTTCTTTCCACATCCATGCATATAATCGTAATAAAAATAAAATTTCCTTCAGGCTAAATAGCTGACATTTAGAAAAATATTTAAAAGTAGCTCATCCAAATTAACATTAACAAAAAAAAATTAATAACACACGAATTTATACATATCTATGCAGTAAATTATTACCAATTAAAAGAAAAACAGTCGTGTTTATTGATTTTTCAAGGTTTTAAGAAGATTCCTTCAGGTAAAAGGGTTGAAGATGCCTTGAAATCAATTAAAATTGTTTATCAAATTATGTAATAAATTTGTAGATTTTTTAAATAAATATTTATAATATAATTATAATATATTTACGAGGTCTAGACAAATACTAATATATTGTTGCATTTTTCATTAAAATTTTTTCAAAATGACAAAACAACCTTTCCAAACAAATTGCAAGGATGTGTTATTCACTTACGAAAGAATTTTTTCCACAACTGAACATCCGTTCTTCACACACACGTGATAATATACATCTTTTACGTAACTATTTATTGGAATGTTACTAATAGAACTTACTTATTATGGGAGTAAAATTGATGAAGAAAAAAAAACAATCACAATTATCAACTAATCGACTTAATTAATGTGAAAATCTATAATATACATATAAATTTGTATATCGTTTCAAAATAAAAATTTTTTTCCAGGTAAATTTCTGCAATAATCAAACAGAAATTTGTTGTCGTCTACAACAATCAAACGAATTACCAAATGGCAAATCAACTCTTACATCTGACATTAATGATTTATCCTTTATAACAGCTGGCAAAAGTTCTGTGCCAGGTTCAACAATAAAATTTGCAGGCGGTGCTGGTCTTAGTCCAGGCCAAATACAAATCTTACCTGAACAACAATTAAATTTAAAACCAAATATATATTTATTAGGCGAAAGTGGTTCACATGCCAGTGCTAGTAGTCCAAAACCAATACGCGATACATCGCCAAATTCTTTATATTCATCAAGTAGCACAATCGATTATAGTGACACAAAATTCGATGATGTACGTTTTGCATCAACATTACAAGGTCCAGCCTATTTACCACCAATTGGTAGTCCAAAACCACCAACACGTCCCCCACCACCATTGGAGACGCCAAGCAGGCCCAGTATTTCTACCACTTATCAACCTAGACCACCACCAACTACCCCAAGCGTTAGTCAGACTTATGTGCCAACTTCAAGACCATCATTAAGGCCGTTCCCCTCATCGCCTCCAACATATTTACCACCAGGAACAACTGCTACCCAGTATGTACCAACAACAACATATCGTCCATCAGTAACAACTACACAAAGACCATATCAGCCATCAGTAACCACTCAAAGACCATATCAGCCATCATCTACACCACAAATAACATATAAACCATCAACACCAAGACCATTCCAAACGTCACCTAGTGATAGAACTTATTTACCACCTGCTACTAAACCTACTACTGTTGCACCCCCTAGTTGTCCACCAGGTGCGCGTCCATTACCTGGAGGCCGTTGTGAATATCCCACAACACCTCGCCCTAGTTGCCCATCTGGTGCTCGTCCTTTGCCAGGTGGTGGTTGCGAATATCCAACAACTGCTAGACCGTCATGTCCACCTGGAAGTAGACCACGTCCAGGTGGCGGTTGTGAATATCCATCAACTCCTAAGCCTACTTGCCCACCAGGTGCTCGTCCACGACCTGGTGGTGGCTGTGAATATCCTACAACTCCTCGACCAACATTACCATCTTCCACTCCCGGTTATACATATCCTAAACCAACGTGTTCAGGTGGTGGTAGACCATTGCCCGGTGGTGGATGTGAATATCCAACTAGACCACCACCAACTACTACTCAAAGGCCATCGTGTCCACCTGGAGCCAGACTTACACCATCAGGTAGTTGTGAATATCCAAGAACAACACCGAAACCACAGCCGATACCAACTTGCCCACCTGGTAGTAGACCACAACCAGGTGGTGGATGCGAATATCCTACTACACAGCGACCATCGTGTCCTCCAGGCGCTAGATTAACACCATCTGGTAGTTGTGAATACCCAACAACACCAAAGCCACGTCCAATTCCAACTTGTCCACCAGGAAGTAGACCTCGTCCAGGCGGTGGTTGTGAATATCCTACTACACCGCGTCCTTCATGTCCGCCAGGTGCTAGATTAACTCCATCTGGTAGTTGTGAATATCCAACAACACCAAAACCACCCTCTACTCCTGGATATACATATCCAAAACCAACTTGTGGGCCAGGAGCTCGTCCACTGCCAGGAGGCGGTTGTGAATATCCCACAACGCCAAAACCACAGCCAATTCCAACTTGTCCGCCAGGAAGTAGACCCCGACCAAGCGGTGGTTGTGAATATCCTACTACACCACGACCATCGTGTCCACCAGGAGCTAGATTAACTCCATCTGGTAGTTGTGAATATCCCACATCGCCAAAACCACGTCCAATTCCAACTTGTCCACCAGGAAGTAGACCTCAACCAGGCGGTGGTTGTGAATATCCTACTACACCACGACCATCGTGTCCACCAGGAGCTAGATTAACTCCATCTGGTAGTTGTGAATATCCCACAACACCAAAACCACGTCCAATTCCAACTTGTCCACCAGGAAGTAGACCTCGACCAGGCGGTGGTTGTGAATATCCTACTACACCACGACCATCGTGTCCACCAGGAGCTAGATTAACCCCATCTGGTAGTTGTGAATATCCAACAACACCAAAACCACCCTCTACTCCTGGATATACGTATCCAAAACCAACTTGTGGGCCAGGAGCTCGTCCATTGCCAGGAGGCGGTTGTGAATATCCCACGACGCCTCGCCCTACTTCACCTCCACTACGTACATGTCCTTCAGGTGCTCGTCCACTGCCAGGAGGTGGCTGTGAATATCCTAGACCGCCATCTCCACCACCAACATCTCGTCCATCTTGTGCTCCTGGTGCTCGTCCATTACCAGGAGGTGGTTGTGAATATCCAACAACAAGACCGCCACCAACACAAACGCCTGGATACACTTATACTAAACCATCATGTCCACCTGGTGCATCATTAAGTTCAATTGGCAAATGTGAATATCCAACACGTCCTCCACCAGCTACACCAACAACACCACGTCCTTGTCCACCAGGGGCTCGTCCACAACCCGGTGGAGGATGTGAATATCCAACTAGGCCTCCATCTCCACCACCAACGAAACCGTCTTGCCCTTCTGGAGCTCGACCACTGCCAGGAGGTGGATGTGAATATCCTAAACCGCCATCTCCACCTCCAACGAGACCGTCTTGTCCTTCAGGAGCCCGACCACTGCCAGGAGGTGGATGTGAATATCCTAAACCGCCATCTCCACCTCCAACGAGACCGTCTTGTCCTCCAGGAGCTCGACCCCTGCCCGGAGGTGGATGTGAATATCCTCAACCACCATCTCCACCTCCAACGAGACCGTCTTGTCCTCCAGGAGCTCGACCCCTGCCAGGAGGTGGATGTGAATATCCTAAACCGCCATCT
>SSSI01007716.1:0-68714 GCA_004796505.1 Oryzaephilus surinamensis | reverse complement strand
TCCAACAACACCAAAACCACCCTCTACTCCTGGATATACGTATCCAAAACCAACTTGTGGGCCAGGAGCTCGTCCATTGCCAGGAGGCGGTTGTGAATATCCCACGACGCCTCGCCCTACTTCACCTCCACTACGTACATGTCCTTCAGGTGCTCGTCCACTGCCAGGAGGTGGCTGTGAATATCCTAGACCGCCATCTCCACCACCAACATCTCGTCCATCTTGTGCTCCTGGTGCTCGTCCATTACCAGGAGGTGGTTGTGAATATCCAACAACAAGACCGCCACCAACACAAACGCCTGGATACACTTATACTAAACCATCATGTCCACCTGGTGCATCATTAAGTTCAATTGGCAAATGTGAATATCCAACACGTCCTCCACCAGCTACACCAACAACACCACGTCCTTGTCCACCAGGGGCTCGTCCACAACCCGGTGGAGGATGTGAATATCCAACTAGGCCTCCATCTCCACCACCAACGAGACCGTCTTGCCCTTCTGGAGCTCGACCACTGCCAGGAGGTGGATGTGAATATCCTAAACCGCCATCTCCACCTCCAACGAGACCGTCTTGTCCTCCAGGAGCTCGACCCCTGCCAGGAGGTGGATGTGAATATCCTAAACCGCCATCTCCACCTCCAACTAGACCGTCTTGTCCTTCTGGAGCACGACCACTGCCAGGAGGAGGCTGTGAATATCCCACAACTAGACCACAACCCCCATCTTCAACAGAAACCCCGGGATACACTTATACTAAACCATCATGTCCACCAGGTGCATCATTATCTCCAATTGGTAAATGTGAATATCCAAAAACACCTAAACCAACTTGTCCTCCAGGAGCTAAACCAAGGCCAGGAGGTGGTTGTGAATATCCCACACGCCCTCCTCCTCCTCCACCAACAAGACCATCTTGTCCACCTGGCTCTCGTCCTCAACCTGGTGGTGGATGTGAATATCCTACTACACCACGGCCATCGTGTCCGCCAGGCGCTAGATTAACTCCATCTGGTAGCTGTGAATATCCAACACGTCCGCCTCCACCTCCACCAACAAGACCATCTTGTCCACCTGGCTCTCGGCCTCAACCTGGTGGTGGATGTGAATATCCTACTACACCACGGCCATCGTGTCCCCCAGGCGCTAGATTAACTCCATCTGGTAGCTGTGAATATCCAACACGTCCGCCTCCACCTCCACCAACAAGACCATCTTGTCCACCTGGCTCTCGGCCTCAACCTGGTGGAGGATGCGAATATCCTACTACACCACGACCATCTTGTCCACCAGGCGCTAGATTAACTTCATCTGGTAGTTGTGAATATCCTACAACACCAAAACCACGTCCAATTCCAACTTGTCCGCCTGGCGCTCGACCACAGCCAGGAGGCGGTTGTGAATATCCTACGCGTCCTTCACCACCACCACCAACTCGACCATCTTGCCCGCCTGGCGCTCGACCTTTACCAGGCGGTGGCTGCCAATATCCATCGACAACAACATCTCGTCCAGGAACCTATGTTTACGAGAAACCAACACCCAAATTATGTTTGCCAGGATATCGATCAACACCAGATGGTGATTGTGAACCAATTCGAACAACACCAAGACCTCCTACACGTCCTAGCTGTCCTCCAGGAACTCGTCCTTTACCTGAAGGAGGATGTGAATATCCTACTCGTCCTCCGCCACCGAAAACATGCCCACCAGGCGCCAGATTAACACCAACTGGTGAATGTGAATACGTTTCACGACCGACACAACCCCCATCACCACCACCTAGAACTTGTCCACCAGGTGCTAAACCCACACCTGGTGGTGGTTGCCAATATCCCACTCCACCTCCGCCTCCACCACAGAAAACTTGTCCTCCAGGCTCTAGATTGACTCCATCTGGCGAATGTGAATACGTTTCAAGACCCACACAACCACCATCCCCACCACCTAGAACTTGTCCTCCAGGTGCTAGACCCACACCTGGTGGTGGTTGCCAATATCCCACCTCTCCAAGACCACCACCACCAAAATCATGCCCACCAGGCGCCAGATTAACTCCATCTGGCGACTGTGAATACGTATCTCGTCCAACACAACCACCAAAAACTTGCCCTCCAGGAGCTAGATTAACACCATCTGGCGATTGTCAATATCCAATTACCACTACACAAAGACCATCTTGTCCGCCTGGTACACGACCAAGTCCATCTGGTCAAGGCTGTGAACCAATTCCTCGACCAATACCATCATGTCCTCCTGGCACTAGACCATCACCGACAGGATCAGGCTGTCAAAGCATTATTAAACCAACCACATCTAGACCAATTACTACAACACCATTCCGTGGTTACACTTATTCCAGACCAACGTTAGAATTTGAATTGCCAACTAGCCAAAATGAAATCAATAATCAATACGTATCAAGACCAACAATTACAACAACTACAAGACGTCCAACAAATGGCTATTTACCACCATCACCGCCAAATGAAATTGGAGGTGGTAGTGATATAAGAGAAACATATCTAAGGCCAACAACACCACGTCCAGAACAACCTCAACCAGATAATACTGGTGATAATAATAATAGAGTATCAGTTATTGTATCGCCAACAAGACAACCACAATCAACGAATTTAGATATAAATACAGCACCCCCACCAGGTTGTGCAGCTGCATTGAAATGTGTACAAGAAATCTATTGTACAGCTGAAGGCGTTATTTCACCTGTTCCAGTCGTTTTAACAAAAGAACAAGAATTATCCAGGGTTCCAACAACAGTAAGTTTATACAAAATCAACAAGGACAAATTCTTTTTAAGTGAATTTATTTCTGTATCCAGGTTTGTCAAGATTTAGAATCAGGAATCATTGGTAAATGTTGTCGTGATCCAAATTATAAAGATCCATGGCCATCAGCGAATTTAGTTGACGGTGTAGATGATGGGCAATACAAAGAAGATCCTAATTTGGGACAGTATAGTGCCCAAAATACAAATCGCATAGCTAGAAGATCTGATCAGGCATCATCAAATGTAGCTACAAGATCGATTACTAGTTCACAATTTAATCAACCATTGGATAAGCCAACGAGACCTAGTTGCGGACAAAGAAATACTGTAGGAATTTTTTTCGTTTTTTTTTTTTTTTTTTGTATACACGAATTTACCTGTTAATTTCTTAGGATTCGCAACCATTAGGTCCAAATCCAGTTCTTGATGCGAATTTCGCTGAATTTCCATGGCAAGCGATGATACTGCGAGACACAAACCGTAGTCTTCTATGTGGTGGTGCTATTATAAGACGTGACGCCGTTTTAACAGCTGCCCATTGTGTTGAAGGACTTGAAACAAATGATGTCTTAGTAAAAGGTGGTGAATGGAAATTAGGTATCGATGAAGAACCATTACCATTCCAAATTGTCAAAGTTGTTGCCATTTTACGTCATCCCGATTATAAACCCGGTTCATTCCAAAATGATTTAGCCGTATTAGTATTACAAGAAAAATTACGACCAGCTAAGAATATTGGCACTATTTGCTTACCACAACCAAATCAAATACCAACACAGGATTGTGTGGCAACTGGTTGGGGAAAACGAATCTTGCAATGTAAGAATTCTTGTCAAAAACGCGAAATTTGATATTTTACCATTATGTTATTACAGTGCACGCGAAAAATGCAATTATGCATAGAATTGAAGTAAAAATTATGGATAATCAACAATGCGAACAAGCATTATCGACGAAATTCCAAAACTCTTTGCCACACTTTAGTCCAAATACATTGTGTGGTTATTCAAATGTGGATCAATGCAAGGTAAATAATTCTTCTAGCATTTTTAAAATTGAAAATGAATTATTTTTTAATTATATTCTTAGGTTGATTATGGTAGCGCTTTAGCTTGTGCTAATGGTAACGGTTTCTATACATTATCTGGTATTTATTCATGGGATACAGGATGCAAAACAGAAGGACAAATCGGTGGATACGTTGCACCGGACGTTGAATGGATTGAATCAGTTTTAAGTAGACCATTAAGGGAAATTAAACAATTGGAACGAGAAAATTTGCTCAAACATAGCAAGTAAAATAATGTAGACAGTAATTTTTTTTTAATTTAAATAGTTTTCCGCTGCAGTAGTGGAAATTAATAGTGTACATAAATTCGTTTTATATTATATTTAATTGTAAATTTAAGTATGTAATGTATATACGAGTACTCAGTACAGATTTTATATCAGGCCAGTGTAAATTTGATTTTTATGCAATTGGAAATTTGAAAACAACTGCCATAAATTAAAACTAAATTATAATTTTTGATACTGTTAATAGTTTGTAAACTATGGTTGTAAAATACTTGTTTAATATTTAAGTAACATAATACCTACCCTAATTTTAGACAAAACAAATTAGTTGTAAAAATATTTATATAAAATTGTAATCTCTTTTTTTAATAAATTAATATAAAAATTAACTTATTATTTTATTGCCAACTTTAGTTTCGTTAAAGATAACGACAACAAATTGGATATTGTTGTAAAAGTATTCCGTTGGATATTATTGTTTTAAATTAGAAATTGTTAATAGTAGATTACAATGGATTTTTGAAATTTCGCACTTTTCATTACCCACCCAAGAGAGGAAATAGTTATTTGTTTTATAAGGCTAGAAACTGAGCTTTTGCGAGTGTGAGTTTTTTGAGGGCTGAGGCCGCAGGCCGAGGCCCTCAACGTACGAACACTCGCAAAAGAGTTTCTAGACGCATAAAACACAATATTTTTTGCGCCAACAATAATTATTTAAATAAAAAAATTAATTTAATAAACAATATTTCGACTTGACACATTTGACATCTGTCAAATCAATTCATTTTCTGAATCAGTGGGAACGTAAATTGCACTAGATTTCATTTTGCCTGCCTAGGCAGGAAAAACGCAGTTTCTAGACGATTTTCGCGATTGCAAAACGACTAAATACGGACGGAGGCGCAAAAAATAACATACACTAGTTAATAACATATTTATGATATGAACACTTTTTTACTAATATAAATATAAATAGGTATAATACAAACACTTCTCCTCTAATTTTGTTCAATAATTTTTCATAATAAGTAATTAAAAAGAAAATGTAATTTTATTCTTTCTAAAATTGAAAATTATTCTTGAAAGAAATTCAATATATATATGGTTGCATAACTATCAGAAGTTGAATTTTTAGCAAACAATTTTATAGTATGAAATTGTCAAATTAAACATAAAATTATTCTTTAATTTATTAAAATGGCAACAACAGCATTAAAAGTATTTACCTTAACAAAATCAGGTAATAAATACACATATTACATATATAACATTCATGTTAAAGTTGTAAAAAACAAAATTTTATAAAAAATTAGAACGTAACCTAAAAATTAGCCTGTTTCATAACACTTTAGATAAAAAATCATTACTGTTTTTTAAGGTACAAGATTATTTAGACCTAATTCTCACCTACCCAGTGCCCGATTTCTATTCAGTCCCCCAAAAGATGGCTACATTTACGTTAATGACAAAGAGCCCAGTATGGAATTCAGTGAAATCACCAGTAAATACGAAATAAACATCAAAAATGGATAAATCTCTTACCAGAATTTTGTTGAATTACAGATAGGGCAGCGCAGGCGATGTTTGCCACCGAACTATTTCGTGGTTTCGGTGTCACGTTGGCCCATATTTTCAAAGAACCAGCTACGATAAACTATCCTTTCGAAAAAGGCCCTCTAAGTCCACGTTTTCGGGGTGAACACGCACTCAGACGGTATCCATCAGGCGAAGAACGTTGCATTGCATGTAAATTATGCGAAGCCATTTGTCCAGCACAAGCCATTACCATTGAAGCCGAAGAACGTGCCGATGGATCGCGTCGTACAACCCGTTACGATATCGACATGACGAAATGCATTTATTGTGGATTTTGTCAGGAAGCATGTCCCGTTGACGCAATTGTTGAAGGACCGAATTTCGAATTTTCAACCGAAACACACGAAGAATTATTATACAATAAAGAGAAATTGTTGAATAATGGCGATAAATGGGAATCGGAAATCGCGGCCAATATACATGCTGATCATTTGTATCGTTAATGTGATATTGTGGTAATTTGCATTAGAATAAATACTGTATAAACGTTTATTGGTTTTTCATTTAAAAAATCCACCTACCTTTCTGGTGAATCGTCGCAGGAATGTGGACACCATCGAAAACATCTAGGTTAAAAAGTATTTTGATCTTGTATCAATAGCAATGAGCCCCAGAAAAGTTTTTTTACACTTGTATTAGTTTCCAATTATTTCTGGAAGAAAAATAGGTACATATGTATTACAATTAGACAAAATATTGAAGCCGTAATGCTGGTTGCATACATTCACAAATTTATTTTTTTGGAAAATTGTAAACTGATTCTATAAAACATTGTAAATTTGTAAAAATACATTTACTTATAAAAAAAAATGTATCTTTCTGAAAGATATACTAATTGCATGATAAATAATAAGGCAAAACCGTTCAATTGTAATCTATAATATGGATTTGTAAGATCAATAAATATATACGAAATAATCAACTTTAAACTAGTGGAAAACATATTAAAATTACTAAATAACACAAGATGTGTACGTACTACTTACTTTTAAATAAATTTTAATACTTTTTTAACGTTATTTTCACTGTTAATCTATGGACAACTTATCTGAAAACGCGCTAAAATGGCTAGGGAATTTTAGGATTAGGTAGGCTACTAGATCTGTCCACAGAGACTGCGCAAAGAGATGATTTTTTAAAAATACTTAAAAAATCCTATTGTTCAATTAATATTAAATAAATAAAAAACAATAAATTTGAATAAAGTTATTGTTTCATTATTTTCACGCAATTCTTACAATAGAACTTAAAAACCTCGATTTTAAATAAAATAACGTAGCCATCTATAAGAGATGGCTGAAACGCATTACAGTAATCTGCGAATACTCCAGTAGATGGCTATTCAACTATTTCTTCTTTCTTCAGTCTGCAGGAGTTGGTTTGTGGTCACCGCACCCAACTGCCCAAGTTATTGTGTTGAACAATGAGTGCATTTTCCCAACAATCAATTAAAAGGTCAATTAAAATCTTAAAATAAATAATCCCACCACTAATCGAATGTTATCTAATCACATACAGCTTCTCATCTCAGATGTAATTCCAATTCCATTGTGATTGTGTTGATAAACGGAAGACAAGTGTCTTATGTGCAATGGATGAGGGCACATTGAATGACCTACTCGAGTGTTCCGTTTGTTTGGAACGTCTGGACACATCCAGTAAAGTTCTTCCATGCCAGCACACATTCTGTCGAAAGTGTCTTGAAGACATCGTCAACAAGCACAAAGAGCTACGATGTCCAGAGTGCCGAATTCTGGTGCATGCCAAAGTGGATGAACTGCCACCAAATGTGCTACTCATGCGGATATTGGAGGGAATGCGAAATGCAGCCCCGAAGAAACCCCGTGGCTCGAACAAGGCCCCCAATCAGGTGCATCAACTGTTGCAGCAACAACACCATCATCATACCAACGACAATCGTAGTGCAATTAACAAACAGGTCCACATGGCGCCCCATCAACAATACGCGAAGGCCTTGTACGATTATGCGGGCAAAGAAACGGGTGACTTGAGCTTTAAAAGAGGCGACATTATCGTTGTCCGTAAGAAAATTGATAATAATTGGTATCAGGGTGAATGTGCCGGCAAACAGGGCGTTTTTCCAATAAGTTATGTACAAGTACGTCGTGTAATTTGGATAAAACTGACAGTGTAGTAAATATTTTACGATTTTTGCAGAATATAACACCAATTCCCAGCCATATACCACAGTGCAAAGCTTTATATCAATTTAAAATGAATAATGATGAAGAAGAGGGTTGTTTAATATTTAATAAAGGTGATATTATCAATGTAATACGGAGAGTTGATGAAAATTGGGCTGAAGGTAAACTGGATGGAAAAATTGGTATATTTCCACTGGCTTTTGTCGAAATGAACAGTCTAGCTAGATCATTAATGAAGCTCTCTTCAAAGTACGTAGTTACCATTGTTTATTTAACATAAAATCTGGTTTATTTCATTGTCGTTTATGCAAATTTTCTAAAATAAACGTTTCTAAAAATATAAAAATAAAATTGAGATAAACTTTATTGTATCAGATAAATGATTCATTTACTTATGAAAATTCTTATCAGTATAATGCATTATTGTGTAAATATTTTTATTATATAAAAGATTATCAGAAAATAAATATTTGGAATTTGTTTAAATGTTTAGCGCTCAACCGGGTCCTTCTAGATTGGCACCACCCACCCCAACAACAGAAGATAGTACGCCTTTAATACCGACTGATCACAGTAGAACAATCGTAAACAGCCATCCAAATCAACAATCGAACGTGACTCAATCGATCGTCGTTTCCGATTCTAGTTCGACTGGCAGTTCATCAACAACAACACCGAACATATCGTCCAGTAATACGTCATCTAGTTCTAGTACCGCTCCATCATCGCCAGCATCACCGCCCACACATAATCAAACGCGATCTGCGTACGTATAATTAATTGTACCAATTGCATTTCGATTAAACGATTGTTTATTTTATTTAGTAAGCCGGATTTGTTGTTAAATACAAATAAAAATGGCACTCCACAACGTTCACCGAACACAGGTGGTAGTTCTTCGTCTCATCATCACCATCATCACCATAACAAAGAGAAACGACATAGTTTTACCAGTTTACAACCAGCAAACCATAATCAAACAACACATCGACATTCTGCTGAGATTGTTGTGGATACAGTCAGTAATACTGATGTTCGTACTAGTAAACGTGGTGCACATACAAGCGACTGGCAATTACCAGCCGCTTATATCGCTCTTTATCCATACAAGCCGCAAAAAGCCGATGAATTAGAATTACGCAAAGGTGGCATCTATATGGTTACCGAAAGGTGCACAAAAATTGTCATTAACAAAACCGCAAATCGCTATTAATGTGTTGTTTTAGATGTCAAGATGGTTGGTATAAAGGTACATCGAATCGTACACAAAAATGTGGCGTTTTTCCAGGCAATTATGTGACTTTGGCACGCGGTGCACATCATGCACAATCTTCATCTGGTGCATCAAAAGATGGCAGCAGTGATACGAAATCGTCTACCGTAAGTTATTCTAGAAGTGGCAAAAGTTTGTCACCATCAACAACAGCGTCATCACGTCCACCTGAATTACCACCACGCTCAATTAGTCCTGCTGTTGCTGCTGCTAATAATACACCAAATAATACAATATCGTCCAGTTGGCATGGACAGCAAGACAATGCTTCTGTGCCGCTTGGACGCAGTAGTAGTGCCATTATGCCACAAACAAATCCTACACAACATCTAACGTTGGCTAATAATATTGTTAAAAGTGCTGAAAAGGTGTGTGTGCGTTTTTTTTTTGCTAATTTTTGTATATTGTTAATATCTAATCAAACAATAAGGCTTGAATTGTTTGTTAAATAATTGTTATTTGTTTAAAAGCCCTACTTTTATCACATAACTAAAAAATTTTCATTTATCTTGTTCCGACAGACGAAAGAGCGTAAAGAAAAAAGTACGGTAAGTTTAATGCGTCGTTTAACAAGCATTAAACGTTCAAAATCACCACCTCCATCCTCATATTCAATGGACAATCCAGTATTTGAAGACATTACAGTAAATGTAACCGCTTCACCATCCCATCCAGTGCACATAAGGTGAGAAATTGAAATGTTTTCATAAAAAAAAATTCAGCACGCCTTTTAAAAACTATATGGCTTATATATTGTGCATGTACGTGTTGAAATTCTATAGGTCTGGATCATGTCCTAGTCAATTATTGCAAGTGCAACCAATTGAACACCATCGTTTGTTTGGCTCCACATCACAACGTCTTAAACACAAAGAACGACCCAGTGTACTCACCTATAATAATCCGAGGTGTGTTTTCTTGATGCACTTTTCCAACTAATCCCACTTTTATGCTTCTGTTTGCATGCTTTCAGTGTGTGTTAAATGAATTTGCAATGTTTTAATTGTTGGGGTTTTAGGACGACGGAAAATGCTACCGCAAGCACGGAATCCAGTCCGGATGTGCATCGTCACAAGAAATCCAATTCGTTGGATGCTGGTAATCGTTCACAAAATAAAACAAATGTACAAACTGTACGGGAACGATTTCGATGCATTGCACCATATCCACCAAATTCCGAATACGAATTGGAGTTACAAGTTAATGATATTATATATGTGCATAAAAAACGCGATGATGGTTGGTATAAAGGAACACAACAACGTACTGGACGGACTGGATTATTCCCAGCCAGTTTTGTTGAAAGTTTTTAAGACTGATTCGATCATGCAAAAGCGTTTTTTTTTTTTTAATTTTGGATTGTTGTCGATACGATAAAATTTATGCAATACTAATTTGATATTAAATTATTTACGCTTAAATTATTTTATTAACAAATTTCTACTCTCTATATGTATAGTTAAAATTAGTTTTATAATATTAATATGAAATAATTTTCTCTACGATACATATTGTGTTCACTAAACTGTATTTATATATTAATATATAACTAAAATTGAATTATCGTTACCTGGTAATTTATTGGTGGCGGTTTGTTTTTTATTAATTATTTATTCATATTAATTTTCTTAAAATAGTTGCAATAAACTGTATAAAACTTGTATAATCACTATAAATAAATACTTATTTAAGTGATAAAGTTGTTTCTGTTATGACTATATAAAACACGTTTATAAATTAATTTAAAATTTTATTAAGACAAATTTAATTTGTTAAAACAATTTATATATTATACTTAAACTAATTTTCGTCCAATAAATGTGAATTCAAGTGATTTTTGAACTCACCTATAACGCGAAATCCCGTTAAACACACTGAGCAAACGTGGTAATTCCGATGGATTTTCACATGTTTCATTAAATTCGCTTTAAATGTACATTTCTTATGGCACAATTCGCATTCATATTTTCTTTTACTACTGATTCCTCTTGTCACCGTTTCATCGTTAAATGTAGCAGTTTTGTGAGTTTGTAAATGTTTAATTAGACACTCTTTCGCGTAAAACTCCTTTGTACAAATATAACAGATGAATTGATGAGTTCGATAGTGTAAATCTATGCGATTTATGGCAAAAAATTTAAAACAATAAACACATGCAAACTTTCTTTTACTGCAAATATGATTTCTTAGGTTTTCTTGATCCGTAAAAACAATATTGCACATTTTACAGAATAACGGCACAGATTTGTTCTTTGTACATCCAATTTGTTTCTTAACCGTATATTCCAATTGGAAATTTACCCAGATATCTTGTAAGATTCGTGGATTTTTCACAATTTCAACATTATCGTCGTCATTATCAGTAACCATAAAATAAGATTCGTTTATTATTTGATTATCCAATTTTTCTACATTTGTTTCCGACCAATATTCAATCGATTGCGAGTATTGTGTATGGAATATAATCACAGATTCATAGCATTCATCACATATTGGGAATGATTTCGTGTCCACGACGACTTTAAGCGTTTTATCACCAAAACAAATAGTGAAAACTTCTTCATGGTTATTATAGAATGTTACGACATAGCTTATGTTATTTGTGAACACTTTAAAATCTCTGTTGCCATCAAATGTCGTACAAATTGAGCATTTTTTATTCAGTCCTGGTATAAAAAGTTTATGACGAATTTTGTACATACGTACAATCGACATATAACATTCTTTGCATATTCCACCAAGTAAACGGTCAATATCTAATGTCTTAAAATAGTAAAACAAGTTAAACAAGATGAATTGATGATTTTGGGGTACTTACATTAGGATAAATGCTTTTTAAGCTTTGCCATATAGTTATATTTTGAGAGAAAAAATTCTCTAAATAATATAAGCACGGTGCATTGTAATGCATGCAAATGAAGCAGTGGCCCTCTTTATTAACCAAATTTGTGGACATTCTTTTTTTCTGATATTGTGTTTACTGTTTATAGTTTTGTGGATCAAAACAGAGAACTGCTAAAGGGCAGCCCACAAGAGTGGTAATTAAACTTTTAAAAACAACCGCAGAAATCAACGAAATAAAGAAATAAAGTAAATTGAATGTGATAGAATAGAATTAAAATAACCTTTTTTTATCCAAAAATATGACACGTTATTAGTTTTAATTAATTTTCAATTATATAATTACAAAGTAGATTTACATTGTGTAGTTCTGGCTTTATACCCGCCGAAACTACCATTAGTTCAAAATGGCAAACCAACAATTGAAAAAAATCCCTAAGGAAAGAAATTATTTAAATAAATTTGTTGAAGAATAGCAGAGTAAAGTTAAATCTTTTATAAATTCTGATATTTACTTTAGAAATACCGTTCATAATTTATAAAAAAATTGAAAAGTTTATTAAAATTCAAATATATTAATGGTTTGTGCAAGTAATACGTAATACGCAGGCGTGTCCCCACTCAAAGGGCTGGTGGCGGGCATCGGACGCACACTTCACGTGAAAATTTAGTTTGAGTTGAGTGTTTGTTGGGGCAGTTTGTACCATGTCGCAAGAAGTAAATGTAAATGATCTTGTCTGGTAAATAAATTTTCAAATGAAAATAAATTCAGCGTAATAAAAAATATCAATTTTATTTAATATATTAACTTTTAGGGCGCAATTAAAGGGGTACCCATACTGGCCCGCAATGGTACGTATATAACATGAAAACTAGCGGCAGTCCAACAGTTTCATTTCAACGGTTATTCCCTCCCTTTCTGTGCGCGCGCCATCACGAAAATTTAATCCAAAAAACTAACCCTACTTTTCAGTATTTAATTTTTTTACCAAAATATTTTTTGTTTACATTTAGATCTCTAAATCGACGGTGAAACCACCAAAAAGGAACATGTTATGGTGTTTCTTCTTCGGCACGTATAATTTGTAAGTAGTCAGTTTTGAAATTCAAAGAAATTCAACTATTAGTTTGAATTTTTTCTAGTGGCTGGGTTGAAATAATTAAAATCAAACCGTATTTGGAACACAAATCCACTTATGTAAACAATTATCGTAGTAATGACTTTAAAAAAGCCGTTCAAGATGTTGAAGACATTCTTACCAAACAAAAAGAGGTAATTTTTCAGTTATTAAAATTTTTTTTAATGTTCACTATTGTTTATATTTAAGGATCCCGATTATACGTTCGATTTATCACCATATGCCATTCAACAGCCAGCCAATAATGCCTCTCAGACGCCACAAACGTCTAGCAGTAATGAGGTGGTCGAAGATGAGGCTAATCGTGACGAAGACACAAATGTGTCGCCGGAAAAATCTGTTAAACCAACTTCAACACGTAAACAGAGCCGGGTTAGTACTCATAAACATGTTTTAATCTATTTTTTAAGTACGATTCTGGGCTACGAATAGTTAACAACATGCTAATTTTTTGTCTATTTAATTAACTGTGGAAATACACAGTATTTTATATTAAATGACTCAAAAACAATTAATTTTATTTAAAAAATAGTTGATTTACATTTATCAGGCATTGTTTTTGTTTTTTTAGACATCGTCCGTAAAACGGTCAGCTGAACAGTCTAAAAGTGCTAGTTCTAGTAGTAAACGTCGAAAAACTGCTGAATTTTCCAGAGAAACAAATGATGAAAATGGCGATACTAATGACGAAATTCGAAGTGTAAATATTTACAATGTTTAGTTGTTCTATTTGCTAAAACTTGTTTTTTTATATACAGGATTCGGTTGGATCGAATTCATTGTTGAACGAAAACAGTAATAGTGCAGCAGATGATGGAAATTATTCACAAACATCTGATAAGAAGTTCGGCTTCCTTGGTTTAGGCAATATGGGAATGGCAATTGTTAAAAATCTTATCGATTCCGGTCATGAATTGTACGTTTGGAATAGAGATGAACAAAAGGTCAGTGCAATTTTTTATAATTTTTCCTCAGTATTATAAAATACGATTGTCTGTGTATTAAATTACACGTATTCGCATATTTTTCATTATAACAATTACTCATTTATTAGTACCTATTTCTGTAAACAAATAATTTTTTTGTTGGGTTCAAAATGAAAATAATCCATTTTGCAGGTCATATTTTTTATTTTATTATTAGCTTCACTTTTATATAACATTGTAAAGAAATTCATAATATAACATTAACAAGAGACATCATCATTATTAATAAAAATAGTTTTTTTTTTCTTTACAAATAATAGATTCTTATTTGGTACCCGCTTATTAATATATTATTTATTTATATACTTAAACTTAAAAACACGTCCCTATACCAGTGTAGAGAAATTAAAAGCTGAAAAAAATAAGTCTAGAACTCGTTTAACACCGAAATTTTTGTAGAACTTAACAATTGTTTATATACAATTTTACATAGTGTTTTTTTTACCTAAAAAAATTAATAAACTACTAAAATAATAGGAAAAATTACTAGTAGTTTATTTTTATTATAATAATAAGCTAATGGAAAACTTATTCTACAATTTTATACAAAATATTCCTAAACATTTTTGTTTTTAAGTAAACTATTATTAAGAAATTATATTGTTTTTTAAGTTTACTTACTGAATAGTATGGGAGAGAGAAAAGAATTGTTGTTGGTTGTTGTTTTTTTTGACAGTTTATACAGGTTCAGTCTTTATTTTTTTAGACTAGATCGGTATTTTGGAGTCTAGGTTTAAAGATGCTGTTTTTTTTAAGAAAAATTATATGTATAAATGTATATTTATATTGGCACTAAAACTCTACACTGTGATAGTGTATCACAGTTTTAATTATATATTGATCTAGTCAGCGCATTAAAAAAATTTCTAAAGGGCGGTCTCATGCTGAACAACACCACCATTTTGCTGTAAATCATTGTCGCCATTTTGTCGGTGCTGAGTAATAATAGGAAGTTGTTGTAAACTATCATTTTTTACAATATCAATTTTACAAACTGAATCTGAATTATTATTACCAATTTCATTTAAATTGCCTGTACTTTGTGTGGTACGTAATAAAGTCGTACCATTGTCACGTGACGTGGACGGCATACAGTCTAAATAGTCGTCGTACAATAATGGTGGTCGTGTTGTTTCGATATGATTTATATATATACCAGTTAATGGATCAATAGATGACATACAACGTGAACCAATTGAACGTTCCGTTGGTGTATAATATAATGATAATCGACTTTGTGTTGCATCATCTGTGATTTCATCTAAATTGGCCAATTTTTCAATTTTCGCTTTTATATAAACATCAACAATATTATCAGGATCATCATTATTTGGATCGAATATTAATGATTCGGCACGTCCACCACCACATGTTCCAGCTCGGCAATTTTCAAAATATAAACTTGGCAAATTTTCTAATACTTTATTAAGTGTTTGTTGTTGATATTTATATGTTTCACGTATTTGTAATACTTTGTGGGCACTAAATTTTCGTATTTTATTGCGTTGGAAGACGTAATTTTCACGTACCCAATTTAATTGTGTTGTTGAATAGTCACGTACTTTGCGTACCTGTAAAACAAATTTTCGTTTTAATAATTTATTGTTATTGTTTTTTTAATAATTTTTTTTCTCTTACTTGATCGTAATATTGATCACGTAATGTTGTTAAATGTTGTGTACCAATGTCTCTAAAATCTTTTAAATGTTTCGCTTGTGATTGATAACTATTTTGTATCCATTCCATTTGTTGGGCACAATTGTCCTTGATTCGATTCACCTGCAAAAGGGCATTTCAAAAGGTTATTTATAATATAGATACATAAAAAAAAGGTTAATGGAATCGAGTTTTATTTATATACCTGTTGTGTGTAATTTTCTCTAAGCCGTTCCAGTTGTTGTGACTTGTATTGTTCGATATTATCTAACATTGCGTATATTTGACGTGCTCTTGGTGACACGCGATCTCTTTTACAAAAACTGCAAAAGTTATTAAACAGTCCGAATCTGAAAAACAGTTTAAGTAAAAATATGTACGTTTTTTTTTAAAAAAAAAAAAATAACTTACTTATTAACAATATATCGTATAGCTTGTATTAATAATGTAAGTCCCAAAAAACCGGCAGCACTTTGTGTACCAACAATTAAACTAATAATTCGTACATGATTCCAATCAGTTGGATCAATATGTAATAAAACATCTTCTGTTTGATTTGCAATTGGATTACTAGCATAACATCTATAACGTCCACAATCGGCTCTTGTTACATTTTTAATCCATAATGTACCATTATCGAGTACTTGAATACGTGGCGGTATAATACGTAATGGTTCCATATGATAATCGTGGGCATGTGGATGTTTTATAAAAATATCGGCAACAGTTGGATCAGGATTCCAATGGAATACTTGACGTTTTGGTGTTACCCATGTTATTGATGATGGTGGATTAGATGCATAACGGCATTCTAATAATGCATCACTTTTTAAACGATACAATTTCGTTGGTGTTTTATATACAATTCTCGGTCCAGTACAATTTAAATGATGTAATGTAGGTAACATATCATTTGGATATGCATATGGGCCACAACTTAAATCGGACATTGTAATATTTTGTATTTTTTTTATTTCAACCCATTTAGCAAACCAATGCATACGACAATCACATGCCCACCAATTATCCGATATATTAATTTTATTTAAATTTGTTAAATTGACAAGCGATAATGGTAAATTTGTTAAACGATTACCACTAATATCTAAATCAATTAATTTTAATGTATCAGAAAATACAAATGTTTCAATATCTTTTAATAATTGATTATTTCTTATATAAAGACGTTGTAAATTTGGTATACCCAATAATTCACTATTATGTATAACTTCAATTGATGTATTATCTAATGTGAATTGTATTAATTTTGGACTGAAATGTAATAAACCGAATGTTAAATGTTGCATACGATTACCACTTAAATTTAATTCACGTAAATTACTTAAACCACGAAATGTACCACTGGCCATTTTAATAATTGGATTATTAGCTAAATTTAAGTACATTAAATTATTTAATGAATCAAATAAACCATTTGCAATAAATTGTATTGAATTTGTTGATAAATCAAGTCTTTTTAAATCAGTCAAATCAGCTAATGAATTTGATGTTAATTTTGTTATTTTATTATTATTTAATAATAATATTTCGATGTAACGATTAAATTTGAAAAAATGATCTAATATTGTAACAATAGAATTATATGATAAATCTAAATAATGTAATTGTTCCATTGGTGCAAATACTTGAAATGGTATTGCATATAAATTATTATGTGCCAAACATAATTTTTGTAAATTTTGATAACGGAATACATTTCTTGGAAGATCAGTGATTTGATTATTAGATAAATTCATATATAATAAATTTGTATAATTTTGAAATTGGTAATTTTCCAATTTTTCAATTTTATTATACGTTAAATCCAAATATTTCAATTCATTTGTATTTAGTAATATTGTTTTTATATTTATTAAATTACTATTTGTCCAATGTAAGTTGTGTACATTTTTAACATTTAATGTGCCATTTGCACTAACATTCGTTAAATTTAAATGTGTTATAGCCGTTCCATCATCATCATCATCATTATTATTATTTATGATTAAATTCGCTGTACTACGATTATAGCATTGTAATGTGTTTTTTTGTATATAAATGCATTGATTTTGTTGTTTTTTCGACAATAATAATAATTCTTCATCATTTCTGCCATGATGTCTTGTATGTGCCAAACTGATATCAGTATATTGTTGTAATATTAACATAATTGGTAGAATCCATTTTAAGAAATTGCCAGCTTTAATTAGCAGCTGGTCCAATTTGTCCATATTGTATTTAGATGCATTTTATTTTTATGGTCAAGAAAAGATGTGTGATATAAGAGGTGAGATGGGGTAGTAGTTTTTTTTTATCTATAAAGGAAACAAAACAAGGTTTTAGTGATTTTTTTTATCAATTTTCATACATGTGTGGTGGTTTTTATTTTAAAGAAAACTTTGAATGTTTCCATGGAAACGGTTTCAAACTTGTTTAATTTTAACCGGATTTAAAATAGTTTCTTTTTTTTCGTTATCAAATAAACAGTTTCAATTTTAATTAAACAGAAAAATAAATATTATTTACATAAATTTATATACATTTGGATGTAAAGTTCGATGAGTTAGTTTTTTTTTTAGACATAGTAAAAATACGTAAAAACTTATGCAAACATTGCCAAATAATAATTCCGTCATTAATAATTTTTTAAATTAAAAATGATAATTGCAGACTAAAATGTTTATAACAAATATTTGACATATTTATCTGATAAAATAAAGTATACAAAATTTAGATTATAAATACAAGTCTTAATTTTCTCTGAAAAAGGAAAAAATAAACAATAGTATAATTTTAAAATAAAATTAGTGTTATTTAGATTGTAAAGAAAACGGAACGGTGTTTTCATTTGCAATAAAAACCTCATACACATGTGTTGTAATTTAAAACATTTCTAAATAAATTATTTTTATTACAATATTACTAATATTAAATACGTACCCAGACATTGTAAAATGAATTTATTGCATTCAACAAATAAAATATTAAAAGTTCCTTTAATATTTAACAAACAAATAAGAACAATATTATTTTATTTAAATAATTTTTATCACAAATTTTATTGATTAAATTTATAACACACACATTAAAACCACTGGTTTATATTTTATATATTTTTTTTTTGTTAAAAAGTGCACTAATTTTTTGCCTCGTAAATTTATTGCCCAGAATTATATGTACAATATGTGAAAATATGTAATCAAGTTTCCTTGGACGATGACTTGGACTATATAACTATATAATGTATACTAATACGGACTTAGTTCACCGTAAAATGCAAAAATGACTGGTCTTTCTATAACATTGTGTAGTCTGAGTAGGCTATGTAATAATGTGTGCCGTGTAGTTTTCGTTACCGAGTCGACTCAAAAACTTCCAGCTGTTTCTCCACCAAGTTGGCTTGGCGTTGATGTTGGTTTGCCCCTTACAAATATACATGAAATGGACGCAACCATTTTGTATAAAATCGAGGTGAAGTTGGATATGTTAAACGCATCGAGGCAACGACAAAAAGGAGAGGAAAACGTTACATATATATATTTGTAAGAGAGACCTTGGCTTTTTGTGTTTTACCCAAGCTTGGTACGATTTCAAGAAATTTTTACCTACGACATAAATTTTAGTAAAAATGCATTCGTTTACTTGTTTTCTTTTATTGCTACATATGGAAAATGTTATAAATAGTAGGAGTTTAAGGTCCACAACTTGTTATCATTGTGATAACATTTTAATATCAAGGTCATTTATTAAGATTCTAATAAGGAATTAAATTATATAATAAATAAAATGTTTTATTTATTTTACTGTAAAGCTTTTAATTTATATAACAAATATATACATATACATACAGATAGATTGTATGGTAAAATGTAGGAAAAAAATTGATAGGTTTTGTTTGAAAATCAATAAAATGTCTGTTTGAGCAGCAATATACAGGGGATAGTTGATAAGTTTTACGATTAGAAAGTAGGCTTTGTAAACTTTTTGTACTGGTATTCAATTCACTTTCTACCATTGTAATAAAAACAACAAAAATAAATATGTATGTATATAGGTAGTTGTTTATTCATAATCATCATTAGATTGTGTTTCATTTTTAATTAATTTAATTTGTTTAAATTTTTCAAATTCAAATTTATCTTCCTCCAATTTTAAACGTCGTTCCTCCAACATTAATCGTTTTTCTTCTAGTATTAATCGTTGTCTGTCTAATTCCAATTTAGTTTCTTCAATCTTTAATTCTCTTTGTTTTATTTGAATTTGTTGTGATTCACAGTTAGATGAACTACAATTTTTTGAACGCTTAACTGGTCGTTCCGGTATTGTTTCTTCAAAATCTAATTAATAAAAAAAATAATATGTTAATTATTATTATTATTATTTGTTCACTATCTTTTTTTTTTAAACCTCTTGACGATGATTCTACGTCACAAAATTCAACGTCAAATTCATCTTGAATTTGTAGATCAGTCGATTTTGTTTTAACATTTTGTGGTAAATGAATTACTTCCTGTGCCATTTCCCTTATATTTTCCAATAATTTAATTTTCTCTTGGTATTGTTCAATTGTTGTAGATCTTAAAAAAAAAGATTGGTCATAAATTGTTTACTTTAAACGTAATTCTATACTTTTTTAAATTAGCGTCATCATTTTTTATATACAACATTAATAAATGTTTAACATGATCTTTTAATGAACGCAAAGAATATTGTTTTGTTGTTGTTAAAATAACATTATCAACAATAAAATTCCATTTCGTTGGATTTCTATATGGATTATATAAATTGACTTGATTTAATAATATTAAATCATCGTAAATTGTAAAACGTAATCGTTCTTTATTGTCTTTTGTACACATTTTCTTACAAAACGTTAAAACTGAATAAAGTAAATAGCGTTCGTTCGTTTCTGCATGTTTTTATATAAAGTTTTTCCCCCACCTATCTGTAATTTAACGTACTAGAAACGTTATTGAACCGTATATTTAATTTTATTGGTTTATATTTGGCGCCAAAATTAATAAATTGAATTGTTGTTTTTATTTTACAGTGCAAAGAAGTGGAAAATTATGCAAAAAATCCAAATCAGGTGACTGTTTGTACTGTTCCAAGGGATGTTATTGAAAATGCTGATATTACATTCAGTTGTTTAAGTGATCCAAAATCAGTTAAAGGGGTAATAATTTGTATAAATTTTGAATTACTTGAATGTAAAAATGATATTTGTTTTCTCATAGATTTTCTTTAATAATTGCGGCGTAATACCGGATATATCGAATCCGGACATGTTGAAAGGTAAAGGATATGTAGAAATGACTGGAATCGATCCAGAAACATCTCAGAATTTGGGTGATACAATTGAAAAGTTTGGTGGTAAATATTTGGAGGCTCAAATACAGGGTAGTAAAAATGAAGCGGTCAAAGGTGATTTGATAATGTTGTGTGCTGGTAATCAAGAATTATTCAAGAATTGTAATTCATGTTTGCGTGCAATGGGCAAAATGGCTTTTTATTTGGGTCGTGTTGGTTATGCAACAAAAACGAATCTAATATTGCAATTGATTAAAGGAATATCGTTGGCTGGTATGGCGGAGGCGTTTGCATTAGCCGATCGTTGTACAATTGCAAAAGATGATTTATTGAAAATATTTGTTGAAACAAATATGGCAAATCCGTATCTGATTGAGAAAGCGAAATTATTTGAAAAGGAATCATTTAAAACGAATGTACAACAAGCTGTTGAATTAATGCAAAAAGATATGAATTTGGCTATTAATTTTGCTGATTCAATGAAACAATCGCTAATAATGGGCTCGACGGCAAATGAAGTGTACAAATCTGCCAGACGTTTAGGCTATGATACTTGTGATGCGGCTTGCATATTTATAAAAAATAAATATTAGTAATATTTGTAGAGTTTAACTTTTGTATTTCTTTATTTAAATATTGGATAAACACAAAAATAAAAAAAGTGCAAGAGTTTGTAATAAATAAAAACAGTTTTCCTCCTTGTCGAATGTATTTCTTTAGTTAGTTTTAATTTTTTCGGTTTTAAAATTTGGACTGTAACTGTATGGTTTAATGATTGTAGATTATTTACACAATTTTGTGCCTATTTTCATTAAAAATTTATCATTAAAGTATTTATAGGTATTTCTAATACTGTTTGTCGAAACAGACCAATGTTTAATTATTTGTTTTTATTTTATATCTAAATAAATATATCTTAAAGTTTGATTTAATAGAAATTTTGTTTGATTTTTTAAATTCCATCCAATTCCATAAAATTTTTATTTAAAATAAACCATATATAGAAATACATATATGTATTACTTTATTAGTAAATAAAATTGGATAAATATGGATATCTACTGATAACATGAACGTGGATTATTTTATTAATCGTCAAATTACTTATTTTTGCAAAAAGGCGTTGCTCTTACATATTTCTGTTACTTTCAGTATGAAAAAATAATGTGTACAAAATTAATAAAAGCTATAAATAAATACAATGTACAAGTTCAAAATTACAGAGTTAGCTACAGCTAAAATAGAGTTATTAACGTGTAACTTTCACTCCAATACCGCACAAATTGATCCTTAGTAGCTACACTATATTTTAATGATTATTAAAATTATTGTGGCGTTTCCAGGAGGTAAGCACATTGGCGCGTTATTTTTTTTTAAATCGTAGTACCCCGGCAATAATTTAACATTATTGGTCATTATAGTTCATAGGCTGCGTGCGTAGATGTACGCGCCCTCTACCGTAACTAAAAATGAGGATTTTAAATAAATACAAATACAAATTCTGACAGTATGTATTAACTTTTATATATTCAAGTAAGTATTGTTTTAATGATAATTGATATTGTTTATATTTTTTAATATGAATCTAATGTATGGTATTTTTTTTAGAATGTCAGAAAATTTAATAAGAAATAAAATATATGAAATAACAAGTCGGATGTTTAAAAACATAAACCTTTTAAATTGTTGTTCCTGATCACCGAATATACACAAGGAAGAACGGACAATCCCGAATAAAAAAATTAGCCGCTCCTCTTGAAACAGTGGCCGGAACTAATATTAAAGTTTCAAACCATCTGAGTCAAGTTGCAAACATTAATTTGTAGTGGCCTGTACCAAAAAAAAAAAAAATTCGCGGGAATATAATACCATTTAAAATATTTTAAATTTCAAAATTAAAATTTTGATTTATATAAATAAAAAAAATTGGTTAAAAAGAATTCTTTATTGTAACATTTAACATTTTTATTTTAGATACTTTAATTTATCACTATTTATTAGATCAATCCAATGTTTAAAGTTTTCGTGACTTTTCAATTTTCATTATATGTTCTATTTTCTCATACAGGATATTTATATTAGCGTATAAATACATATATACAGTCTTGGGATATTTTTCAATTATACACATTACACAAGATATATTAGAATTAATTATCCAAATCACAAGTAAATAACTATTAAATTATTATTAATTAATTAATACACTCGCGCTTCGTGAATTTTCAAATTGATTTTCAATTTTTAGTTTTGACCAGGGGTCGGACATTCGATTGTTGTTTTATTTTTCATCTTTTTAATTTTGGCCACTGTCTATAGGTGTCGCAAGTTGTATTTAAATTTAACTGTTTGTATTTTTTTTAATCCAGTTACATTTTTATTTGTCAAAATGTTATTAACAAGAGTTGTTTACATTTAATACTGTGTATTTTGTTGTAATTTTACAAAAAGACCATTTAACAGTGTGTAAATCCCTATAAAAGACAAAAAATCAAAGTTTGCCAATTTAAATAAAAATGGAGATACATATTCAATTTTCCATTCTAAACAACTTTTCCTTATAACATTTTGCCGTATCTTGCAAAAAAAGGTACTTTACTCTTATGTTAAAATTTGTTTCTTTGAATTTACCAAGGCCTACGTGATTTTTTTAAATCAAAATTATGTCACAAATTAATTGCTAACTAAGCAGGACCTAATCCCAAAAGATGAATTTCCAACTCAAAAATTTTTGGTCATTTACAAGAGTCGTTTCACCTATCCGGGGACACACTGTATATGAATCAATTTTTATTTTATTAAATAATTTTTATTGAAATAATGCATTATTGTATGTATATATAAAATCCTCAAGTTATTCTTTAATTCACTATAGAAATAGATGGCGCTTGGATAGTTTTTCGATTCCCTACTATAGCCACGCACGAAGCCAAATTGTTACCAGCCCTATTCCCATTATTAATGGGATTAATATATGTATAATTATTTTGTAATTATTACATATTAATAACCAAGTAAATTGTAATATTAATTAAGTACACATCTTAATACAACCGCATCTAGCAAGTAACTGACTAACACTAATCTAATCAAAAAACAGAACAGGTATAGTCGCCAAATAAAAAAGTTCTTTTTCTAATGTTATAAAATCTGAATGTTTTGGAATTTTTATTAGAAAAATCGTGAAACTTTCCTTCGAATCTGAAAGGACTGGAAAAAGTTCCATTTATCGAAATTTCAAATTACAAATAATTCACTAAAAACTTTAGAGAAATAATTCAAATTTGAATTTTAAATTGCTAAAAACCAACAAAAGTACGCGGAAATATATATTTTTTTAGATAATCAGAAATTATTAATTAAATCATCGCGTAATTTTTTTTTAATGGGTATTCGACGGTAATAATCATAACTCACTTATATGCTTGTGACGTCACAAGAGCAACTTTTTAATTTAAGTTGTGGTGGGAGAAATAGGATACCGACCGCCGACCGGTATAAGTAAATAATCCGTGAAGAACAATAAATAAAATCGCATAACCTCAACAAATGATTTCTATTGTGTTTTTTTCGGCTAATTGTTTATTTCTAATTAATTTTTGTTGTTTTATTTAAATGTAATTTGTTTATATATTTGTCTTTATTAATAATGACAAAATTTAAAGTGAACGATCTTGTTTGGTAAGTTTTTTGTATTTTGTCTAGTATGCTGTGAAATAACGTTCTTTTTAGGGCTACACCGCCCGGATCTCATCCATGGCCCTCAATTGTAAGTAAATTGAATTCATTTTGTTGATTACATTAAATTCTTGTTAGATTTTAGATTTTCCAAAAGATAGTACGCCAGTTCAATACGATAATGAAGTTGTTTATTGGTGTTTTCTATTCGGATCACAGGAATTGTACGAATCAAAATACAATTGATGATTTAACGTCTTGATTTTGCCTTTGTTTTCTTCAGGGTTTGGGTAAAAGAGTCCACAATTGAACCGTATTTAAAGTCGTGCGAAAAGCACAAAGCCTGCTACAAAGGTGGTCAATTTGCACGTGGTGTACGTGACATTGAAGAAATTATTTCGAACATATCCAGTGATCCGAATTATGTAATCGATATATCTTTATATAAACGGGAATATATGTCAACAAATGGCTACGGATCGACGGAATCAAATGGCCAACCACCATTGATCAGAAAACGTAAATCCTTGTCAACAGAATCGAATTCACAATTAAAACGTGGCAAGCGTAGACACTCATATGATACTAGATCACAAAATGACGAGTCACAAGTATTACAAAATGTCGGTTCACAAGTATCACAAGGGGACGATTTAAATGCTTCACAAAATGGGCACATCACAGCTGAGGTAGGCTTTTATGAAATGTTTTACAGTATTATTTTATGATGTAAAGTTATGATTTTTATAAGGTGTTTTTGATTTTCAGTTTGAGATTGAAAGGGGCATAATTTCACAAATTAGTCCTGACAAAAAAATCGGTTTCATTGGATTGGGTAATATTGGTGAAGCATTCGTTAAACACATTATCGAAGCTGGTTGTACGTTGTTTTTGTGGAGTAGATCGATAAAAAAATGTAAATCATTCGTAAACAATTTCCGTACACAAACAATGGATCAAGTGACTGTATGCGATTCAGCAAAAGATGTCGCTTTTAAATCGGACATAATATTTAGTTGTTTGAATGATGAGAATTCAGTGAAATTCGTTTTATTTAATAGCCGACATGGTATAATGGCCGACAGTATATTTGCGCCGATAATTAAAAATAAAATCTATGTGGAAATGACATCGATACCGATCAAATTGTCGAAACAAATTTGTGCCACCGTGGCACAAAATGGCGGTTTGTATGTTGAAATGCAATTCCAAGGCAGTCGACGCGATGCTGAACAAGGCCGACTGATTTCTTATTACGCTGGTCATATGGCCGGTGTGAAAAAGTGTACACCATATTTAAGTCTGATAACAACAAATACAGTACATTTTTTGGGCAGACCCGGTATGGCGATACGATTTCAAATACTCTTACAATTGGTTCGAAGTATTTTATTGGCTGGTGTGGCTGAGGCACTCGCCTTGGCCGACAAATGTGATATACCGAAAGAAGATTTCATGGCGATATTCAAAGAGACAAATTTCGCCAGTCCGTATCTGACGGAAAACATGAATCGAATGATTAAAGTCGATTTCGAAGATAATATACAACATCGTGTCGAATTAATGAATAACAATATTAATTTAGCATTAAATTTGGGTGCCAGCGTTAAATTTGAATTGATGATGGCTAGTGCAGCGAAAGAGATTTATAAAAAAGCACGACATTTAGGTTTCGATGGAAAAGATGTGTCGTGTGTGTATATAGGATGTTGTGATTAAATTTCTAATATATACAAATAAAAAAAATAATAAGGACTTTTTATGTAGATTTAATTTCATTGTGCCATTGTAACATTTTCATGAATTTTCATTTTGTTTTCTCCCTAAATAAAATATGTACAAAAAAATATTTGAATTTTGTGTTCTTTTTCAATTTGGAACTGATCGGAGTACTCAATGAACACACGTCAAGCTAAACTTAGCAGAGTGGCGTTGTTTTGATTCGAGTTCAAGTTTTATTCGTGTTTGTTATAAGTTTATTTCCACTAAAATGTCTTATAAACCCGACGATCTTGTGTGGTAATTATTTAATTTGATAATTAAAATATTTTCTATTATGTTGAGATACATTTTAGGGCCAAAATGAAGGGATATGCTCCATGGCCAGCAAGGGTATTGCGCGCTTTCATTACCTAACCTAATTTCAATATATTTTTACGTATTTATTTTCAGATTGCCGTCCCCACAAATAATAAAAGATCGAAAGATAAATATTGGTGTTTCTTTTTCGGTACAAATAATTTGTAAGTAACATAGAAGTATATTTAATATAGATAAATGTATTATTGTTTGGTTGGATTTTAAGTGCTTGGATTGAAACCTCGCAAATAAAGCCTTTTATGAAGTACAAGGACGTTTTAAAAAATGGTAGTAAATCACAGGCGTTCAAAAAAGCTCTAGAGGACATCGAAGAGTACGTTAAAACGGTAAAAACCCCAAAAAACATATTTTTCACAGGAATATTTAAATTATTTGCATTTCAGTCGGATTTGGGCGATTATCTGAATACTGAAGATGATTATGAACTTGATCCGCCTGTTACCAGCACGCCTTTAATAGAGTCAACTAGTAAAAAACGTAAACAGGTACAGATTTTTGTAGATATTCCCATTGTTTCTTGTAAATTTCTGATTAAATTGTAGTCGCAAGGTAATCGTAGTACAATTTCACCACCTGCAAAACGAATACGGGTCGATGTGAGCGACAGTTTGGTAGAAAATGGTTCAACAATTGACGATTCATCGTTTTCAGTATGGATTTTTTTGTTTATTTTGAATGATTTGCGAATTTTATTATTGTTTTATAGAAAGACACAACACTTGAAGAGCCATCAGAGAGTACTCTTACCCAACCAACAATTACCGATCATGCTAGCACGTTTTCTAAACGATTAGGTTTCCTCGGTTTAGGCAATATTGGATCAGCAATTGTCAAAGATTTATTAAATGCTGGGTATATTTTGAACGTGTGGAATCGTACAAAGAAAAAAGTAAGGAAACAACTAAAATCAAAACGACATTTGAAATATATTTCATTTTACAGTGTGAAGATATGATGTCTTATGCCGAATCGCACAATAGAAACCTACAATTAACTGTTTGTTCAACTCCATTGGACGTTTTTCTAAATTCAGACATAATATTCAGTTGTTTAAATGAGGAAAAAACCGTAAACAAAATTATTGAAGAGGTGATTCACTGTGTTTAATTCTACAACAAAATAAACAGTGTTTTTTCCGCAGGTTTTTAAAGAGCCGCTGGATTTGAGCGACAAAGGCTATGTGGAAATGACCAGTTTGCATCCAGAAACGGCGGCCGATATGTTTCTGAAATTCAAAGTGAAAGGTTGCAAATATATGGAAGCCCAAATACAAAGCAAGAAATTGTTTTTATGTTCGGGTGATAAGAAATTGTTTGATGAATGTGGTGCATGTTTGATGCAAGCAAATGCAAGATTGATTTTCTGCAATGAAGGCATCAAAACGAATTTATTATTGCAATTAATCAAGGGTGTATCGTTGGCCGGTTTGGCGGAGGCTTTTGCATTGGCCGAACATTGTGGCCTCTCAGAAAAAGATCTATTGACGATATTCTCCCATATGGAATTTTGTAATGCATTTTTGTTGGAAAAGGCTCGTTTGATTGTAAATCGATCATTTAAAGAGAAAATACAACATTCAGTGGCACTGATGCAAAAAGATATGGATTTAATTATGAGAATTGCTGACGATTTGAAACAACCAACGATGATGGTATCCAAAGCAAATGAATTGTACAAACAGGCCAGAAATTATGGCAATGAAAATGAAGTTGATGCCGCCGTTGTTTATTTAAGAAAGAAAAAGTATCATACAAAATAATTTTTTTTGTAAAAACAAATTGTTTCATTGTCATTTTTATCGTCTAAAAATAAATTTTTTGAAATTAAATTGCAAATAAAGGATTATTATATGAATTTCTTATTATTTTTTTTGAGAATTTATTCATTTATCAAGTAGGCAATGATTTTTTGCGCATCTTAATGTCCTCGTGTCGACTCAAGCGCACGATGCTCTCTTGTTCTCCTATCGCCCCGCCTACTCTTCATTCTATCTAAACACCCTGTTGTACGAGTATTAGATCGTGTGATTAGGGTATAATAATATTTAAATAATAATTAAAATAAACAATATCAATATTAAAAATGTATAGAAGTGATTTAACAAAATATTTATGGACAACATAGTGACATTTATATTGTTATTGATGAAATCAAGTTGATTGTTTGTCGTGCATGTGTGACTTGATTCAAATTTTATTTACGTTTTGTTCATTTATTGAAACAAGAAAAAAGTTCATTTTTATATCTATTTAGTGCATATATTGTGGAATAATACAAGTGAATAACTGAATTTCTTCACAATAATTAGTTCTATATAACTTAACAGGTTAGTGATGTTTATTTTTTATTTTATCTTACTTTCTTAACATAGACTTTGATAATTATATGTTACATTAAAAACAAAAACGCAAATTATTGAAAATTATTATCAGTGTTTTTTATTGCAGATGGATTTAATGTAACAAATGGAAGCAATACGATTTGTACAATATGAAAATGGGTGAGTTTTTTTTAAATTGAATTACAGAATTAATGTAGGGTTATGACAAAAAAAACTTGTACTTTTGTTTACGACAATGCAAAAATATTATTCACATTAAAAGCCCTAAAATGAATCACCAATTTGTTTCTAGAAATTTGTCATATTTTTCTAGAACCAAAATCGACTCCGATATTAATAGAGAAATCAAAGCGGGCCATGTAATTGATCATGTCCCATTTTTTCATGTTTAAAGAGGGTTATTTTTTGTGCGTCTGTCTGGTTTCGGCGTCTGCAACACCTTTTTTATATATTCATCTTTTCTCGACTCTGTAAAATATACAGAATGGCCCCATTTTCGGCAATTACACGTTTTACATTTTAATCCAAAAATGATTGATTCATTCAGACTTTTTATACAAACAATTGTAATTGTTAAATTTCCCAAGATATGTACTTTTAACCTTGAATATTATGTCTATCTTTAGGAAAATTGCAGGGAAATGATCTTTGCAATGATTATGTGTGGGCGAATTTGAAAAAATTACTAGCTTATTCATAAGATGGCTAAAATTGTGCCAAAAGGCTTTCAGAATTCACTAAATCAACTAATAATATAGTAACTTTATAACATTGTAAATAAGAATACATTGACAAGATGCAAAATCGTACAGAACCGTATTTAAATTACAATTTTTAAAAACACGTTTTATAAATTTTCCTCACTTATCAAATTATAAAGTAATTAATAAATCTTAAACGAGTTTTTTTACTATACAATGTTAAAACGAACCATTTTTAATATGTCTACATTGTATGTATTAAAAATAAATAGCAAAAATGGCGTTCTAATTAATATTTTGTCCGATGAATATTAGAAAAAATTGACAACAACCGAATCCATTACAGAACCGTATTAAAAACAATTCCTCGAAAAAGAAAATCGCTAAAAATTTGTCAACAACAAAACAAAACAGTTAAATAACTTCCTGTTGTAAATCGCAGTCGGAAACCGACCGAAAAATCGGTACCAATAGTACCGAAACAGTGTTGTCACATATGAATTTGAAAACAACCGTTTAATTTCACCACTCGCAGAATGTGGAGATCGCCACCAAAGGAAAACTAGGTGAACCAGTCCACCAAGTGCCACCACCATCACCACCTCCACCGAATCTATTCAAAGACAAAGAGTGTAGCGCGATTAGTTAGTTAGCTGTCGATGGTTTACTTGCCATCAAGGGCAAATGGTACCAGCTTGGTGGCGCAGTCGCGGCGGCGTACCTCCTCAACACAAATCGAACAGTGGTGGGGCGGAACACCTGTTTTACACTCATGTGTACATTCTGTCAAACTTTTCCAACAGTGTACTTTTCGGTACTATCCAAACGGAAAACGAATTTCTAGTGAAAATTGCGCTCGAGTGTGTTGTGGTGCCTAAATGTGTTATTTTTGGGTGCTAGAGTGTTATAATTTTTGTAAAATTTGTTGTTTGGGTGATTTATGTGTCTAAAACGGGATACCATTTGGATTACCCTCTGCAATTTAAGCAGACAATATGATAGGGGGATACTATGAACGTAATCCATTATTGAAGGGCACTTTAACTAGGTGAGAATTTTTTGAAAAAACCAACACAAATATTTAAACGTGCTGTTGCACCATATGTAAAATAATTATCAACGTTATTGTGCGAAATATAATTATATTATTGAAGTTGTTTTGCGCATTTATTGACCTTTCAAAATGTGAAAGCGGATTTGTCTTTTATAATATTATTTACTCGTACTATCTAGTAAACAAAGTGGTATATAACCAAAATGTCTTATTTGCGGTTGTAGTTTTCATTAAGTAACCATTTTTAAGATTTAATATTATTTATAATATTAACAACAATTTATATATATGTATAATAATTGCACAATTATTATTGTAAAGAGAAACTGTACAATTAAAAACAAAAAGTTTGCAAGCCAAGGTCGTACCACAAACTTGTGTATATAAATATTGTTGATGTTAAAATTAATAATCGTGTACACTGGTTGAAATTTGCAAAAACCCGTTAATTTATTAAAAAACACACACATATTATACATGTGTGTTTTTCTCGACAAACAAGAAACAGTTTTCCGTTTCCGGAGAGATGAGGAGATGACGAGAAAGTGGCTATTATATTAGATATATATACATTTATATATATGTAATTGCATAAAACAATTTATTTGTTGTCATCCATTGATTTGAAAACATCACCGGAATGTATGATGATAACAATTGTATTTTTGTTTTGTTATCATACAAGCTGGCTATTATCAATTGTAAACATGGAGATAAAGTGATTTTAGAAGAAGATTTTTGTCTTTAATGACAAAAAAATGATTAATATTAGTATTAAATTTTCGTCGAAAAAATTACAATTACATTGGTATGCGATATGTTTGAATAATAAATATTATTGCGAACACTTTCACCGTGTTTATATGTATAGTATATTATATATATGTTTTCAAATAGGATTTCTAATCTCCCTCGCCCTCTCGAGGTTGCCATTCTCTTTTAATACTGTATGAAAACCAGTCAACTTGACTCTGTGTGTGATTGACGTCACTTTCGGTTAAATATTCTTTTTGTATATGTAATATTGTGAAGATGGCAACTGTACTACTTTGTTGGAAATTTTATGTACGATTTATTTTATCTCTTGTCATTTTTTGATAAAACCATACGTTAATGAGATAATCGACAAAATTTAACATCATCACAAAATGGCGAGTTAAATTGTAATATTGGTTAGAATTTTGACAATTTGTAACTTCTTTCAAAATAATTATTAACGAATGATTCTTTTATGTCTTTGTAGACAATTTTATGCTTAATCTTTTTTGTCTTTAGCGTTTTTTTGATACACCTTATAGTTTTCACGAAAATCATTAAAGTTTGACAGCAGCGTCTAAGTTTTTTGTTCTTAATGTTTTTTTTGCGAAATTCACGTGAATTTAACATCCTTACAAAATGGCGTCCGCGCATTTATAAATTCATAGCCTATATGTACGATGATTGCAAGTAGTGAATCTGTCTGTAACATATAAAGTTGAAAGAGTGGAAAAAAATTGGCAGCCGGGCCTGGTGTTGGAATTTTAAAGAGACGAATAATCACAGAATGTAAAGAATGCGGACAAAACGGATTGCGTCCTCCTACATTGTGTCTTGAACCACAAAAAAAAAGTAAAAGACACAATTGTGTTGAGATAATATTTTACGTAAAGTTGAAAGTAAAAGAAGAGAAAAATGCCAACAAATTACCAATAAACAAAAAAAAAATGATAATGGAAACCATATAAAAATAATCACTCTATAATATCCAGATTTACAAAACAACTTATTTAGTTTTAAAATTATAATATATAGACAAGTTTACACTCACTATTATCAATGTTGATGTCAAGGACATCTACTTACTACTTACTTGTAAGTATAATTTTTGTTTATTTTAAAATGTAAGTGATAATATTTTACAACAGAAATTTTTACCTGCTTTATTACAATATTTAATAATTAATGGAAAATATAAAAATGTAATGTATAATTTTAAACACAAATCTATTTACTAATTATAGGTCACATTTTAACAAAAATTTATAAATATATGACGTCCTTGATTGGACATTTTATTTTGTTTTTTCAAAAATTTATTTTTAAATTTACTGGTACTGTATTATGGTGCAGTTTATTATATTATATATAGGTATAAATTGAATAAAATTCATTAGATTTATTAGAGCTGAACATATGAAAGTATTTTACTATTAGTAAGATTTCTTTTTAAATACAAACTTGGTAAAAAAAAGACTGCTGTTTAACGCAAAATGCATCAATATATTATGTATAAATTAATTAATAAAAATGTACAATTGTTAATTGAACACTAAAAGTTTTGTCCTTTCACATGCAATTAGACAGATTTTATAAAAAGATTTTGAAAATGAGCTCTCACTTTTACTTGAAAAAAATCACACACTGAAAGTTTATTTTTAAATCGCCGAAACAATTTTTTTTGTTTAAAATATATACATACGTACTTTTGCAAAAATTGAAACAGTGATTAAATGTATTCCGCATAAAATTTTCTAATGGTGCAATTTATTTTTAAATCGATTTGTCCATAATTGAGTAATCAACAATTTTAATTGGCTGCTATTTTTTTTCAGCCACGTACAATTTTGTGTGTACATAAAAATAGATTGTTTGTTAAATATCTTCAAAAAAAAAAACTAGAGAAAAATGGTTAATTTTTCATTTGACGTAATAAAATTTAAACCACTACATTATAGAAATTTATACCGGAAATAAGTGAATTTTGTATCACTTGACTGAATATTGATACTCTTTACCATTTAATTGCATAATCAGATTTTTCTTTTCTAATTACAATATTTTACCAAGTTGTTATTAGAATATTGTTAATTTACCGTTAAATAATAAAAGAGTTTATTAGACTTTTCCCAGTATATATTATAATAATAATTAATATTACATTCCTTTGTTGTTGAATCCATTTGTGAAAATAAATTCAACGTTAATTGATTGATTAATTATCGTAATTGTTTGAATATATTTTTTTATATACGAACGACGCCAATAATTAAGTTTAAACGACGCTCTATTAAATTTTTTTCTCTCAGACACATTGATTGTGTTTTTCTAACAAGTAATATGTATTATAGGTAGGTAAGACTTTCAGCAAATGATTTATGAGGCCTGTAGACTTTTGTTGAAAATTAAACGATTTTATTATTATATAAATATAAAAGTATTTTTATAGGCCGACGAATTTTTTTTTCTGTACTAGTTTTATAAAATGATGGTAATATGAGTATTATGTGTTGTTTGGTGTGCGCATCATCTTTTCTATATATTACTTTACATTATATTATACATATATTATTATTAGCAAAGTCACAAATACACAACATAGTTTGTTGGTATTTGTTATTTGGTGACCCACATTCTTCTATATAAACCTCCATGTCTATATACCAAGTAAAAGGTTTCAAGTTGCCGCATTGCATACATTTATTATGTATGTTGTCTAACTGATTTTCAAGATATATCTTTTATACAATTTAATCCTGTTGTCATATTAAGGTTTTTTCTTTTTAACTAATTGATGCTGTTTATAACCTTGCAATCATATACCTATATGTAATTTGTGAACTGTGTAATGAAAAGCCACACCTTGTTATATATTTAATATGATTTTATTTTCTATTTTGACGGTGTATTGGCAGTATCGGCTTTTTTCAAAATTTTCTATTTCCAAATGTATGAGGCGCCGATTAAGACTTATCGAGACATTTATTAAACAATGTAATTATATATAAAGGTTGATAAATAACTCAATATATGTATATTGATATTAAAAAGTTATTTTCATATTTATATAAAAATTATAAAATATATAGATATACAGTTGAAGAAAGAAGTTTCGCTACAACTATATATATATTTTCGTACAACTTTATATACATATTTTGTATAGGAATGCACCTAACAAGATTTTTTTAATATCAGTATTCAGTATACTCATATTGAATTGTTTTCTATATATTTTCTTTAAAACGCTCAATAAAGTCCTAATCGGCGCCTCATAGAAATGGTTTATTCGTTGAATAGAATTGGCCATGAACAAATTAAGATAATTGATTAATCAATTTGTTTTAATGTAAAATTTATCTGTGAATCTTTTTTATAACTTGCAAATTTTTGATAAAATAGATAAGTTTACTAGAAATTAATGAAAATTTGACAAATTCTCATGAGTTTCCTCGTGATTTTCTTCAATTTCACTAAAAAAACAAATTCACTTTGTTAATAATTATTGCACCGATTAATATTTAAATGTGCACCATTAATTGTTTATGCTTAATTAGAATCTACAGTGAATTAATTATTAAAGGAGGTTTGTTTTAATCACTATGTGTGTGTGTGTATGTACAAAAGTCATATAATGATGCATGTTCAGCATACATTATTTCATTTTCCATTTTGAATGTTATATAAAACATTGGGAACGCTTATAAAGTTTTCCAACAAATTTATTACACTATCACGAATGTAACAAACGGAAAATTATTATTAACAAAATGCACTTTCCTGTAAGTAATATATATTTCGTGTTGGGGGTTGGTTAAAAAGAGCCTCGTGTACACAGTGTAGGAGGACATCAGGCAGGCAGGGGTGGTTTTCATATAGTTTGATAGTGACATTTTACTTGACCTACTTTTATATAGAAATTCAATTCTGTCTAACCCCAGCACACAATTTTCCCATATATTTTCTTGTTATTGCTATTATATTGTAGAATTCGAATTATTATTATTATTATAGGTATGTCTTATTTTTTACCAATAATAATACTTAATCCGTGAGAAGATGAAAAACTTTCACCATTATAATAAAAGAGGATGTTTTAATATGTCCTTGAATAATGCAAAATTGACAAATTGAAATTGTTTTATTTTATAATAATGATCGAAAGGGCATTATGTGTATTATAGTTGATTTTTCATCTCTTGTCACATTTGAATAAATTTTGTCGTTTTCGAGTTAAAAACAAACCGCGATTGCGGCCCTGAACGTAAATTCTCGCAAACTATTATTAAAGTATCAGTTAGTATTTGGTTGATTATTGATTATTAAAAGAGATCAATAGAGAATGTTTGTAATATTATACTGTATAATTTTCAATGGATATACAGGGCGTTCCACAATAACGTGGCAATATTTTAAGGGATTATTCCTTTGTACATTTTAAGAAAAAAGTTCATATAAACACTTGTCCGAAATCGCTTGAATTTTGAGATACAGGGTGTTTAAATTGTATAATTGACCGGCCCCAAATAACTGCTTTTGTTGTTTATGCTTTTGTACTACGTTTAGTTCACATAATTAAATTAACTTGCAAGATATTTTAAAAACAATTCAGAATTGACCAGTTTTTTGAAATTCGATTTATTGACGACACGTGTTAAGTTTTTCGCATTTTTCTCAAAAACGAATCATTTGAACGAAAAATTTCAAGGAGACACAAAAGTTTCCTTATTAAATTTCCTATTGAATAAGATCTTTTAAATAGTACATTATTCTAGAACACCCTGTACATGTAGTTGTTTTGTAAAATTGCAAAACTTTTGCAAACACACGAACTATAGTTAGAAAATGTTTTTTTTTTTTACTGTTTTATGTAATATAAAATAAAAGTTTAGTGGAAAATAAGTGGATGTATAAATTTTTAATTGTATTTGTAACAACATTGAATTCATGTTGCATATAAAAGAACAAAAGAAAAACTATACTATTAATTTTTAAATGAGTATTAAGAAGAAAAAAGTTTTCTCGTTCGATCGAAGAACACATTAAAATACATCGCAAACCACTTAATCCTGGATGTAGTCAAGAAGTTTGGTAGCTTAAATTCTTGAGTTGTTGAAATTCATGACTCGATTTATCTTAAATTGTTGGAGAATTTATTAGATTTTTCAATTTCAACGGCATTACAATATTCAAAAATGTATATATGTACGTATATTTATATGGAATATTAATTTTTTTAATATGTTGTACCTACATACTTTTATTGAAAATTGTAATAATAATTATTGTTGTTGCCTTGGAGGTAAAACGATTCGGCCATCAACTAAATATTTTAAAATCTGCACACAGCATCCGGTTTTATGTTAGCGGACTTTTATTATACATATATATATTATGTTATTTGCAGTCAAATTCCAAGCAAGGTTGTTTTAATGCCATTTTCCAGTTAGGTATCTATTTTTGTACTTATTTAATTAAGAAAGTTGCAAAAAGGCTTCTTTATATACAGAAGATTTTCTTTATACTCGTGTAATATTAGCAGCATTGTGAATTATCAAAATTTCACAAATAATGGAATAAATTCCTAAATGAGATTTTCCAAATAAACAGTTTTCTGTTTAGAAAAACATCTAATTGTTAAACACAAGTTTATGTAAACAACAACAAAACGTTGGTCACAAATGATTATTATCAGATATTTGTGACAATAATATTTTTTACAAATATTGTACCAAGTTCATGGATTGTACTTGTGTCACAACATTTTATTAAGGCCAATTTCCTCATTGACGGTAACCAAATTGAGGTCAACAACGTTATTTTTTCTCTCTTTCAACAAAATAATATGCCCATTAAAATTGTTTCAGAATGTGCTGTTTTGTATTATTATTTATTATTTAAAAAAAGCAGATTTTGTGTGTATCTTTATAAAATATTATAAAAACTTTTATGATATAATAATTCTTTTCAATATAAATGTTGTATATAAAGTTAAAGAATATTATATAAACTAAAAATAAACGTATAATATTTATGATTATTAGAAAGTTGAGCAATAATTGTGGAATGGTAAATCCATTAAAGTGTCATATTGCTTTCACAAGTGCCAATTTTTCATCAAAAATAAAATCAAGCGACAAATATTATTTCAATTGAAAGTAAAATCGTTTTATTTTCAATCATATACCTAATAAATAATTATTATGATGAAGAAGGTGTATTTATATTATTTGATTATTTTAATACCGACCTTGGACATTTTGGCACATTTGTGTACCTTTTGATAATATTTAGGTACGCACACTTATAAACGCGCAAATAAATTATAGATAACATTAGCATTTGTGAAAATTTGCTGTTATAATTTATAAGTTAGTTTAAAATTTTCCAAAAAACATGCAAATATAATCATTTAGAAAAATATTCAATAAAACTTGGACAAACAACATAATTCTTGTTATACCTACCTGAACCCTCTGGCCACTACCTGATAAGCCCTAATTAAATTACTGTGTTGAAACATCGATTAACCCTTTATATTAATATTCTTTATAATAAACAATGAATAAATCAATTTGATAGGAAAACTTTTAGTTTTATTGCGTTTTCAATATGAAAAGATTTTTTCAAATGGAATTTTTTAAGCAGAACCAGAGTGTTCTAATAATAAAAAGCAGTTGACAATAGATTGCAAAATATAATAATGAAGATTCATTCATTAATAAACGAGATTTTAAATTTTTTGAAATTCTGTAAACGGATTTAGATTCAGCATGCCCAATGTCCCATAAAATTAGAAACAATTTACGTAATTGGTAAAATTTCTTATAATTTATATACATATATGTATACCTATTATATACAATAATTAAATTTCATTAAGATTGTACCGCTAATTGAAAATTGAGTGCGTATTTTAAAAATGCACAAATGATCTTATTTTGTTATGGAAAATAATATGCAACTATACAATATTCATATATAATAGACTGTTTATTATGAATAAAATCGTGCATTTCATCTCTCTTTTTCTCTTTTGTTGTTCTGGTTCATGTTACAATCATCATCATCATCATAAGAGATGAGTGGTTACGTAGGAGGCAATCCACACACAGCCAACGCCTTTAACATTACAATGTGACGTAATGTAGGCTGTGTGTGTGACGTTACAAATTGACGTAAACACCATTATTATGACGTCACAAAATGTTCATTCCGCATGTTCGAGGGTTGCTTTATAATGTAATTTGATTTGATTGAATTTCCTATATTGACAAAAGCCATTCTTCTAGAATTCTATTTTAAATATTAAATTAATAATTTGCTAGCTTCCACCACCACCACTTTCAGGTATATAATAAATTTTGCATGTAAATAGGTGCAATATTTTCCCAAATTGAAATGTTTGTACAGAGTGGAGTAAGTGAGTTTTTGTTTGTTATGAACACTGATAAGGGGTTTTCGCAAAAAGCGGCGACGGTCGTCGACTGGCGTCGAAAGAGAGCCGTCTGCTAGTCAGGACATTACCCCGTCAATGTGTCAGTGAGCAGCGGTTAAATCAATGAGGGAAATATGCTGATAGGGGGACGGACGGATTCCTTTATTAAAATTGTCGAAAATTTCAAATTTCTAGCTAACTGCATTTCAATTATGGGATAATTTACGTAATATATAACACCCCCATAATCCCCATATATATATATTTACATATATGTGCATCTGTTGCTGCAACAAAACACACGAAATTAATGCACAAAGATGACTCAAAAACTTCTTGGAACTTTGTTAATACTCCCAGATGTAATTAAAATTTAATGGGAAATTCAAAGGAAAAAGTTGCAGAACTCAGTAAGCCTTGAACGCAGAAATGGATGCAATAAATTTATAATTTTTTCGAAATAATTATTATTGATATTATTGATACTGTTCAAAAAACTGTGGATACGTGCCATTGGGGAGCACATTGTCAATTGTGGCCATCACCGTTAGGGGACACCACACACTTGATCCTATTTTCCCCTCTTGTTTGAAGACAACAACAAGTACACTATGACAATCGGCAACATGGCTTCCGGCCAACTTCCGACATATAAACAGATCTTCCATGATTGTTTCAATATTTATGAAAATATATTCTTGAATTGATTGATTAATTTATTTATTTATAAAATAAAATATTTTTTCGGATACTAATTCGTGTCAATTAATGTAATCTGTAATGTATTCAATTATTTTGAAAAAAATGGAGGTACTAAACGGGCCGTTTGGTGGCGCCTCTAATCACACACGGTTTGATCCATTATAATGTTGTTGAAAAGGGGAAGACGGTTGTAAAGTGAAATCTTTAATAATAAGCAATGTGATCTTCCGTCGTGCGCTGTTCGCTTCTTACGCACACTGTACACTGTGTGTTATATATATATATTTTTCGGTAAAATGTCAAATTGCTGAGCGTTTTCTCTCGTGTATATGTTTACTATTTCATCCTGAATGTATAAGTGTATGGTGGAAAATTTAATATATATTATGTCGGCAATCAAGTACAAAAACATAATGTAAAAACAGTGTTTATTGTTTTATTTTCCATCTAGTGTGCCATTTTGTTAATTAATAACAACAAGTGGTCGACTTGTTTATTTAATAATAATAATAAATTAGGACATTATTTTAATGTACAGTTTTCAATATATAATTACATATATTATAATATATGTATAAATTTTATTGTGTGATGATGGAATTTGTGGATTGCATTTTTAAATGAAGAGACCTCGGTAAGAAAACCCCACTCTCTATCTCACAATCGAACAACAATTACCATTATTCCCAAATCGGTAATGTATCAAAAAAACAATATTTAACCCTTTTTGTTTCTGTATCATTATTAACCCGTTAACTTCCTGTTGTAACGAAAAATTAACTCAAGCAATAATTGAAACAACATTGTTTTTCTGTATCAAGTTAGCTGTGTCTATATGAGTGTGTTTTGTCGGGGTTTATTTTTAATTTTTCCCATTTTATACATTTGTTGTGCTTGTTTTTTCTTTTTCTCTCACTGTGTTGCATTGCTTTAGAATTGAACCTTCCCATTTGGGCCAAGGATTTTATTTTATATATATTTTATATCGAAAAACTTTTCTTAAATAGCGAATCTATCTAACAAATTCATTGTCATCTAGTCAGATGTGACGTCATTAAGAGAGACCTTGCCATCGTATGGATTATCCCGTTAGCCAGTTTTTCTACAAAAAAAAATTTTAACCACAAAACAACATTAATAATGCAATTATTGTAAATTTTCAAATACAAACGATTGTACCTAATTTATTTTATCTTTTGTGTAGATAAGATTCGTTTTTGTAAAATTACATAAAAATAAATTAAGCGCAAATTCAAAAAGTATGTAGTTAAATAGGTTGAATATTGTTATAAATAATAACATTAGTAATCAACAGGTGTCATTTTTAATTTGACCATTTAACAAAAAAACATTGGGAATACCAAAAAATTACAAAAGATGTAAATGAATAACAGAATGCAGGTATAAAAGAGAAGTTTATTGGTTAATTGTAATCTGAAACTATTGTTACAACAACAAAATTAAGTTTAAATTGCAAAAAATCAAGTAAACATTGCATAGATTTCGTACTAGTTGTAATAAAACAATTGTTTACTTTGTTGATGTTCAAAGATAATTATACAAATTAAATATAGGAAACTGTAGTCAGTTGCCATTTGTTGACAATTAAATTTCTGCCATTTCGTATTATAATCGATGTTATTATATATAAAAAAATGGCGATTGATTTGTTTATTGAAAATTAATTAGGTACATCTTAATTTTATGTGAAATGTTTGATAAGAATCAAATATATGTTCAGAATTTTTAGTTCACCTGGTGAAATGTGTTTTTTTTCTCTGTCTCTCTTTGAAAATAGTGTGCCATGCACATGTAAACTCACCATAAATATTACAAAAACCGGCTTTCCTTTATCCCATTTCCAACCCCCTTGAAAAGGGGCTTCTAATCCCTTCTTGCAGCATCCAAAATGTTGCTATCTCCTTTTCTTATATGTATACAAAGATATCTAGTAGGCCACCCTAAACTATATGGTGTTTTACGGCCATTTTGATAATTTTTAAATAAATTATGAATTATTTATGGAATCAACAAGTTTTTTTTTTAATTTTCACCCTTTGAATACAAAAAAACATGAGATAGTCGAAATATTCGATAAAATATATATTGTACATATTTAATTTATTTTTGTATATTTATCTATATTGAAATTTACATACGTTATAATGATAAATTTACTTGATAAAACTAGTTTCGTTATTATATACGTATAAATTTTGATAAATTAGACTTTCTTATTTATTTTTTATATATATGCATATACATATATATATTTAGTTATAACTGTTACGTAAATTTTATGTCGTTTTTCTAATTAAAATTTGTAATTAATAAGGTTAAATTACGCTTCATAGTTTCCTTATAATTTAAAAAAAAAATGACAATCAAAATACAGATCCGTAACAACAAGAATCTATTATTCGTATAAGTACATAATAAATTTTCCCAGAAACTAATCTATTGTAAATTTAGATTAGGTTATCGCGATTAAATCAGTTAAACGGTGTGATTTTTCTTAAAAAAAATGTTAAAATTTATAAATTTAAATCGTAACTTATTAAAATATCATTAATGTGAGTTTATAATTTGACTGAAATATAGGTTAGGTCAATAACTTATGCATTCATAATTACATTCAACATCTTTTATTTTTTATGTTCAATTATTGTATAAGTACGATGAGAGAGAAATGTTTTAAATAAATGTATATAATATATACATGTGCGTGTTTCTATTTATCATATTTTATTGAGAAATTGCATATTATAAACTAATGAACTTGTTTTATGCTTTTTTCCACTGTTTATAATTGCCTTAATATACGGGGTGGATTTCGAAAGTATTTTGACATCTTGTGGCGAAAGTGCTAATTAGAAATGATATACTCAGTATTAGAAAAATGGAAAGCTAATAATAAATGTTGAACAAAATGGCACTTCTATATCAAAAAAATGTCATATATTGAAACTATTGAATATTTCGACCTAAATTTTGTTCATTGTTTACAAATTGTTGATAATAATAATTAATTTCATGTTTTGTTCCAATTATCCAAAACGTACATACATTTTTGTATAATTTACGTAAAATAATCGCGTAAATAATTGAAGGAGCAACAAGTTTTTACTTTTTTTTACCTTATTTCCTACGATTTTATATATATTATCCGATTATTATATAATTATTTGTAACTAAACATGAAAGAGCTTTCACGACAATTTTTCTCTTTCTATTTTTATTTATTATTTTAAATTAAATATTAGGTATATAGAATTTGTAAGGGTATGTTTGAACATCTGTTCCAGTGTTATATAATGAAAAGCGCGTGTAGGTTTTTTGTTATTTGAATAATAAAGCTTGCTAAAGAACAAAAGAGAGTCGAAAAAGGATGGAAAAACTGTTTAATTAACCAACTAACTGTAGGTAGATAATTTGTTGTTTATTATAATTATTAATGTGATTAATTTCCGGTTTTTGTTGATCGGATTTTCACTAAATACGTACATATAATATTAATCATTGTATAATTAAACTAAATATATATGTATTAACCCTGTTTTTGGCAAATAAACGAAAAATCCTAATATGTATTATTATATCATGTGTCGTTTAAATGATGTTATTTACAATTTTATTAATAAATTTTATCGTTTTAGATAGTAAATATGCATAAAACACATCATTTCACTCTTATACAATAACAATTATATCTATATAGTGTGCTGTGTTTCACTCTAATAATGAACATTTTATACTATAAATTGTGACGTTGATTCTCTGTCGTCACAGCTACACAGCACACTTGAAAAGTATTTGGCACCAACCAAAAATCGAGCAACAACTAGATTCCTAACGCTTCCACAACTTATAATGAAATGTAATAATAGCCTTTTAATATTTAAATCGTGCTACGAATCAAATAGATTTAAAATTTTTCAATAATATTTGTGTATTTTGTATAATTTTTGGTGCAGTTTTGTGTTTATTGGCTTTTTCCTGTTATAATAAACATAATAATCAATTTAAATGGTATGTGTTAAAAGGAAAAATTCTATTCAATATAAAATGATTCATACTAGAAAATTCCCCTACAATATATACATAGATGATTTTTCGCGACATGATAATTACGGGCTTCGTATTACGTCATCGTAAGAAGCGTTTTCGCGACGCACACTAACAAAATATCTAACCCATAAACAATTGACATGTTAATTTAATGTTTGTTTTTTTTTGTTTACAGTGTGGAAAGGGACCGCCTTCGTGAGCGGGAACGGCTGGCGCGGGCCCAAATGTCTTCACAAGCGGTCGAACAAGAAAGTCCAGGTGCCTCGGGTGATTTCCTATTTAGTGGTCCGATCAAAGTGAGTATATAAAAACAATGTATCATTTTTTTTTGATATTATTAGACAGTGCCCTCTAATGGTGGAAATAACGTGCTGCTGTCGATTGTTCTTTTCGCGCGTGTTTAACATCACTGTTATTTTTTAAAGATTTTTAACAAAATTCTATAAGATATAAATTAATTGAATTTCTATTGTGTATAAAAATAATATATTTGTGAAATTTCATGGTTTGTTGCGCGCCATTTTGATGAAATCAGGTAGAAGTTTATTATAGGGTTCTATCCAACAATAAATCATAAAAATGATTGTAAATTTTGAAAATGTTCATGCCGAAAGTAAATAGCTTACAGGTTTTTAACCTTATATAAATTCACTTTTATCTTTTTATTTGTGTTTATTTTATTGCATTTGGACTTTCTAGCCTTTTTCTATTTATTTTAATGTTGAAAAGAGTGTATGTTTGTGTGTAAGGAAGGGAGTTGTTGAATTTAATTGCAGTAAATCTGACGTGATGATATGATAAAAAAATAATATATAAATACGTATATATGTATGTAGTTACTCACTTATCTAATAAATGATTATGATGTAAATAATAAATGCTTAAACAGAAGTATATATCATCTGAAATCATGATAAATGATGCCTTTAGGAAATGGTTTTGTTTCCTTTTTTTTTTTTTTTTGTTTTATGGGAACGTTTGTCAATCGATTTTTTGAGTTTAATTTTCAATTACGGAAGTTTATTATTTTGATTGCCATTCTAAATTTTCTCGAATATCTCGAAAACTGTTAAACTCTTAAATAAAATCACTAATATTCATAACAAATACCGTTTTCTACAAAATTCCCATAATATTAGTTGCAAGTTGGTAGTCGAATTTACATGCAAGCAAATTTTTCCCCATTTAATTGTGTTTACTACATTTAAGAGTGTGGCAAGTAACTCGCTTAGAAACACACTTAGAATTTCAAATTATCCTGTATATGGTGTGTGTGGTGTGGTGGAAGAACGTGAGGTAGTAAAATTGTAAAACTCCTTTATATACACTTAAATGCATTGACAATGTTTTGTTGTTTGGATAGTAGTTTTATTTTTTTCTATATAGGTGCATAATATGTTGTCTTTTTGAATGCATTATATTTACAAAACACCCACTAGCATATTTAACAATGGGGGCCCGACTTTGTGGACTTTGTTGATCATTGATTTTACATTTATTTAATATATATAACACAATTTCTGTGTCTTGTTTTCCCCATTTTGTAATATATAATGGTAGTTTAGTTTAAATTTAATTATTAGTTGTCTTGTGCCGTTGCCAAAATCTAATTATAATCCGTTTTTACTAAAATAAAGGAAAATATCGTGTGTACAGCACAGGACTCAGGGATTGTTGGTACGGCTCTGAATGAAGGTGAAAAAAAAAAAAAAAAAAATAAACGAAAGGAATAATAAAACGATATATGTATATAGGGTCAGGATTGTTTATAATGTAAGGTCAATTTTGAAGGTAAAATTACGTGTTACGTGATTTTTATTTATAATTTTTTTTAAACAATTCGTTTACTTGAAAGTGAAAATTTTGAAATAAATCAACTGGTAATAAAGGTGTCATTAATCTTTCTATTGTTCTATATATTCCATGACGTAACATTTCCTTTGTAGGCATTTTTTTTCAAATTGCCCGCGTATATAATTTTCTCTAAGCAAGAATGAAAAATTCCACTTAATGGTATGTTTATATTTATAAAATTTTCAATATTAAATGGGATGTTATTAAAATGTGTTTATAATTTGTTCTCGATATGGTTAAATGTTTATTTTTGTTAAAAATTTAAGTCACATCTTTTGGATTAAATAAATAATGGTACTGTGTGGTGGGTCTATTTCTGGGATGTTACCATTTAATTACACGCTATAATAGAATTTATTATACATATATGTATACACAGGAAAGTCATTTTTTAAACTTTCACTAATTTTATTTTCATTTTCTCTACTATTTCTATAATATTTTTCATTCGTTCGTCACTAATTCCAGTAAATTTGTATTGATTTAAGTTCAATTTCGTTTTCGTAAATAAATGACACTTTTTATGCTCGTAAAATGCTTTTGTATGTAGCTTGTTGCATTTTAAACCAAGAAAAAAGGCTAAACAACAATAAAGTGTTTAATCAATTAAGAATACGATAAATCCATTATAACTACTTTTTGTTCGTTGAAAAATTCTTTTTACGAAAACTTTTTAACTCAAATTGACTTCCATAGAAAACATCCCTGTTTCTACACAGGACCGGATTTAGTTCAACGAATCGATAAAATTGTTTTTTTTTATTCTTGTACACCGTATTTTTGTGAGAAAAACTTTTATCAATCACCAAAAAACAATTTTCTGTTGATATGATAAAATTTCGAATATTAAAAGAGAATAAATCAATCGATTTAACATTTACGAGTATATACAGAGTAGTTAATAGAATGGTGTTAAAAACTGTGAAGCAGTAAATCGTTACAAAATATAGTTTTGTAATACGATAGTTATTGTTACATGCATATAAGTGTTTAATAATAATCGTATAAGGATTATTTAAACAGAATGGTATTCATCTCAGACAAGCCAGAAAGTGTAACAATGGAAATAACGGAAGAACGTGATTCTAAGCACGTCCGGTGAATTTCCATCTCTTTTTACCCTCATATATTTATATATTAGAAATTGTACTTGAAACCGTTTTTGAAATTATAATACGTATACTATTAATTTTTTTTAATTAAATTGTCTATTTTCTTTAAATAGGTTAACCCGTCCTCCGCTGATCCCGTCACACAACAAATTCAAAGTAAACTTGGCGACTTTCAACGTGTTCGCCATTATTTGGACCAAAAGGATAGCGCTCTTGTGGGGGTGGATGGAGTGCCACCGCCAAGTCCAGGTGTGCCATCTTCCAGACATCATTCTATATTGAGTTTACCGCCAAATTCTGGACCATGTTCAGCAGCAAGGTATGCAACAAAAATTGTTAAATTCACTTCAAATGGTTAAAAATTCAATAAAACTAATAAATTTGGAAAGTTTTCTATTTAAACTCAACATTAACAAAATTTTATCAACATGTTGTAGAAAAGTCGAGTAACAAGAATCTTGTTTATTATCAACAAATGCTTACATTATTAATCCGTAACTAATTAGTTACGGACTAAATGGCGTCAGCCAAATTGACTGCATTTTAATGCACTAACTGTAAATAAAATAATATTTTATATACATTAATTTTTGTTGTTGTTGTTGTTAGATTGCAACCATCACCGGAATCTCGTACAGAATTCAAAAAACCCCACCACCATCCACATCACCCATCATCATCGTCGTCGTCTTCGTCGTCGTCGCACCAACGTAGCGGCTACGTAAAACCGGCGGATGGTAAACCACCGTATGGCGGCCGTGGCGGTTATCCAGGCCAACCGGTAAAACATGGCAGCATCAATAATCATCGACCAAATGGTATATTACCAGCAAAGGGACCACCTCTGTCACCGGCTGCCTCCTCCTCATCTAGTTCCTCCACATCATCTTCCAGTAGTAGTCGGGGCGGCGTGCATGGACAAAGAAATCAACGCATTCCATACGAGGTGAGTGTGGAAAAAAAATGACCACCCCTTGTATGTATGAAAATGGAGAACAGACTGAGTCGAATCGATACAAAACGACGATATAATAGAGTGAAAGAGAGAAAGATGGGTGCGAATTAGACCAAGAGGAGTACCTCTGTCTCGTTTTATGTCAATAAATTCCTTGAGTAGTTTATATAGTTATGATATGGTCGTGATTGATGCCATTCTCCACATACTGCATTTATATACACTATATATATATATATATATATGTATCGACTATTTGGCTAATAATTCCTTTGATAACTCAACTATTTACCGGACCATCAACTCGATTAACATGCAATAAATTCCAAATTGGTTTTTATTAATCGTACATAAATTATTATTTTGTTCATGTTATAAAATTATATTTAATTATTAATTAATAATAATTGTGGTATAGAGTAAGAATGTAATTAATCAAACCAATTAATGGCTATCGAAATGTTTATTGAAAATATTATTTCTCATAGAGAATGCAATTATAATTTATTTATTTTTTTGTGAATGTATTGTTATAAAACTTGGGTGAAAAAAGTGAGAGCTTGTTTTCCATTCGTCCAATTAAAATGAACGCAATACAATAATATAATATTTACTATTGAACGTTAGAGAGTGTAATGAACTTTAAATACGTTACTTGTAAAATTATTTTCTATAATAGTAAATAGATTTTTCCATTTTATAATAAAATTGTTATAAAGAAAAAAAATAAAGATTAGGGGAAACGATTTTCAATATATGTATACGTTTTAGGGTGCAGATAATTTAGTTGAGTTTGTAGAGATTTGAAGACGGAACTGGGATTATCGGATTATCGAATTTATTTAATGGCAAATTTTTTTAATTATTTTTATTTTTACAGAATCAAGGTTCTACGGCCGGCCCTAGGGAATCCTTGCCTTCCTCAAATCCAGACGTAAACAATATATTTAAGGTAAATAAAAATGTTTGTTAATTATAGAAAAGTATATTTATTCGATATATACAACAAATTTTTTCTGTATTATTTAATAACCTTGTTTTATTGAATAGTATGTTTTTTCTAGATTAAAAATACTATTTGCATATTATATTAGAAAGTTATCAAGTTGTTTTTTAAATATTTAAGTAGTTCAATTGATAAACGCCTGCTTTGTTTTATGTTGTAAAAAAATTCTCACAACAATAATAATTAAGTAATTAGTTTTTATTTTTCTTTCTTTTGTGTACCGTGTATTGATGAACTGTTTTTCTTCTGGGAATATTTTACTAAATGCGAAAGTTGCGTCATCCAGCCCCATCTTTTGTTCATTTGATTGAGTATTTTTTTATGCCGGTCCTGGAACTTGTTCAACTATTATAAATTGTTGGAAATTACCACTTTCTTGACCAACTTCTCTTCTATTATGGGGGTTAAATTCATTATTTCCAAAGTGTAATACAATACCTTTGTTAAGCATATAAATTTCAATTTTATTCATGAATATTTACATGTCAATTTACATAGGCGTTTAAATTACGTTGTATTGTTGTTGAGGATGATAAAAAATACAAAAAATAAAATTGTTTTTAGACAATTTTTTACACAAGTTAATTTTAATAATAATTTGTTGTGTTTTTTTTTTGTTAAACAGGAAATGAGAGAAGTTCCATCGCCTTTAGCTGCAATGGCTGCAACTCCACGGATAGAACTGGACAATAAATATACAACATGTACATTTAATCCAGTTCTTGCCAAGGTAATAAAACTCGATTACAGTATTATTTAAATATTATTATTATTTATTAAAATGTGAAAATTAATCAATCGTCATCCATATTATTATTATTATTATTATTATTATAATTTGTTCAACAATAATAATACTTCCTGTTTTATACGCAAATACAAGAATTATTTATTTTATTACTTAATTTTCTATGATAAACTAATGTATACATATGGAGTACTTATTTAGATATTTTAACATTGATTTTAAAAGCTGATTCATTCGGTTTTTAAATGAAAATCGTACAGTTGATGCCATCTAGTGACCACAGTTTGTAGTTGTTCAAGTTGATGCGCTAAATTTAAATATAACAATTACTTGTAATAAAAAAAAATAACTTCGAGTTTTTCGTTTCCGAAAAATTAATTAACAAAACATTTAACTTTAATTAGCACATTTTATTTGAAGAGAGAACGATTACGTGAATTAAAAAAAAAATACATAAAGTCATGAAAAACCAGTATTCAAGGTTTACGTACTTTATTATGAATTTATTATTTATAAAAATGTGTGTATGTTGTTGGTTTTTATTGAATATTGTACAATTTTTCGCGTTAGTTATTTACTTATTATTGATTATCAATATTATCTATGATTAGCTTCTATTAAATTGAATGAGTTTTCCATAGGATGAATAATTTATTAACAATTTGGTTTTTTGCAGTTGACTGAAGCATCACCAGCACCATCTACGCCAAAAAGTAAGTAAATTTTGCAAATTTTAAAGTGGCTTATGGATCCTTATTAAAAAAAATAATTGCTGTATACGGGGTTGGTTTGGAAACTTTTCGATCTATATGAAATATTTCGTCGGCATGGTCTAAATAAGTAAATAAATATGGTGTGTGTGTGTTGGCCCCATTTACCCCCTGTTTAGGTCTTGTCCGCTGACTGTGTCTCGGTGAGAGAAGGGCGAAGAGGGCGCACAAATGCACTCATACACAGCCGTGTTGTACGGAACGATGCAGTTTGTGAGTTTGTTAGTTCGCGTATAGTTTAGTTTTACCACAAGTTTAGTAGTTTTGAAATAGACGTGCACGATACAACTTATGTAATGGTGGCCATCAAAACAAGAAAGTGGAGGTGGCGGTGGTCGGGACAATAATATCATTTTAATTCCAACATGCTGCTTGATTTGTGATTAAAAAGAAAACTATTCAATAACTTAATTAAATCACTTTAAATTTTGCCATTGTAGACCACTACTTGTAAGTTGTTATTTTTTTTTTGTATGGCGGTTTTTCCAAACATGAACGGTACTGTTTTCTTTGTTTCCGTCTACTTACCTCTCTTCTTCCGCTTATCATAGGTTGTTGACACATTGTGTGTGTCGAAAATTCGAAATATATATAAAATTGTTTCTATCGTAATATATACACAAATATTTATAGCATAAGTTTGTTGTTCTGTTTATTTACTTTATAGTATATATATTTTTTCTTTCATTTTGTTTCAATACTTATTGCAAACTGAAGGAATTTCTGTGTAAATATATGTAGATATATATCTGAATACGGTACTGGTTTAATTATTATCAATTGTACATTTCTAACGGAAATAAATGTTTCTTGAAAATTGTCTTTATATGAAACATGTGGTGCTATTGTCCTTTTCAGGTAATATTATAGAATTATATTTTGTCAGCTGCTTTATATTTTCTTCTTCGTTTTTTTTTATTTTATACATACAACTGGCTGTCTCAAATATCACGACAAGGGAAAGCATTTTAACGGCTGATTTAATTATTTTCAACAATATAATCGATAAATCTTGTGTTTAAAAATAGTCGCGCGGGAATTATTAAAAAATTTAACACTTTTCATTTCGTTTTTTTTTGTTGTTGTTCGTTCACTCAATTAAGACTTTATTATTTATTTCACGTTTTCTGTATATATTTGTAAGTGTGTGTGTGTGTGTGTTTGTTATTGAAGCGAAAAATATGTGTAATTAGTTAGTGTACATGTGTTTGTGTGTGGGTTTATTAAATAATTAAATAATACGCAGGTGATATTGAACGAGGGCAAATAACAAAAAAAAAAATAACTACATTATTTATATTAATAGAGTCTTATTTTTAGTCCAGCGTGTTTGTTCGTGTTGTAATGTGAAAAGTTTCAGGACCGGCTTCCTACCCTCAATCCAGTTTTAATTTGTGTATTGTTGTCATAGTAACGTTGTATACGTAAGCAGTTTCATAGCAACCAATCCAGATTTCTTCTAGTTTTAATTTGTATCATTGTCATAGCAACGATTGTGTATGCCAACAATTCCATAACAACCAACATCAGGTTTATTTTTATTTCTATAGTGACAAATCCACCCACCATTCAAGATTGGTTTTTGTTGCTATAGCAACACAACGATTGTTTGAAATCCCAAAAATTTACAAAAGGCAATAATTTTGATTAAAATATTCGGAAATTATTTTGTTTTTGACGACGACAACAATTGTCTCATTTGTAAATTATCTCTTAAGTATCACCTGGTAGGTGCAGGTGTTGGCATCTAACAGGTGGGCAGTTCAACAATATAATAAGACAACAAGAGAGCCACTATATTACACTCTCTACCACTTTATCCCTTGTTTTCCGTTCAAGTATTTGTTATTTTAACATGTATATTGTTTTGTTATAGAACGCGATCGTCTGCCAGCCCCTAGGCCCTCCACGTAAGTATTTTTTTTTTTAAATTTTTTTGGTGTAATTTGATTTTCTAAGTTAGTTTTTGATGTACACGCATTGCGGTTGTAGAAAAAAAATCATTAATATAAAACGGATGTATGCAATTTAGAAGTCGGGTAATCATTTTAATAAAATTTCATTAGTAGCGTGTGCCATTTTGCCTCAGGGCCACATTTGAATATAAAATATTTCTAATACTGATCTGTACTTTGTGGTTAATTTCCTATTTTCTAATATTGCTTAATTAGATAATATACTGCCTCATGTTTAATTAATAAAAAGTTGCTTGTCCACCACATTATTTTCATTTAAATTGACAAATATACGTATATAATCTATTTGTGTATGCAGAAAGTTGTCTCATATAACATAATATTCGAATAATGTTGTATTTTTTTATCTGTGTCTCCTTGAAAGATAAAAATTAATTAATAACAAGCTGCTTTTTTAATAATAATAATAACGTATAACATAAAATGGCGCAATATTTGAATTTGTATCAAGTTTTGAATTTCTTTTGCCCATTAATAAAAGCAACAAAAACTCATTTCGTGTAATATAAACAGAAAGAGATACTTTACTGTGTACCGACAAGTGCTATTCAGTTTGTGTTCTTCCACCCACATTGTGTATATTTAAAACATCTTGATATTATGTTGTTGGAAAATAGGAAGGAAAGAACATGTTCTTGTTTTTTTTTTAAACAAATCTGCTTTGAAAGAACGGGATGTAGTAAGAGTTAAACAAATGGAAAATTTGTGAATTATTTTGGGATAAATAATGCATATTGGAAACTTTTATTTTATTATTTTATTACAACTAGATAATTTTAGTTAAAAGTAATTTATAATAGAAGACCGATTGCAGTTTTTTTAAAATTGAATTGCTAATTGAAAAGTTATTGCCATTTGAAAAATGCATATATGTATACATTTACGAGTAATATATTTAAATTCATTTGGTATGTGAATGCTAATTTTGTTACAGTTAAACAAGCATCTGCTATTAGTCATTAGTATGATTATATTATTTAATAGTCAGATTATAGAATTATTTACAACTTCCACTAGCATTATTTTATCAATTTACTTTTTTTTTATAATATACATTGTTGCCATTTGAAATCAAATCAAATCCTGTAAATTTTTTTAAGAATTTCTAACAATTATTTGTATAATCCACTAATCCCCAATTGCAGAAAACTATAACACGGTGTTAAATTTTGACACGGTGTTAAATGAGCGAATTCTTGAATCTGATTGGTCGAAATGGTGGATTAAATACATATTTAACACCGTGCTAAAATTTAATCCACTTTTCTGCAATTGGGGGTAAATTAAATAAGATGAAAACATTTCAATAATGCACATACAACCTTGAACTAACACCTATATGCAAATGATTCAATTATTGGAAATAATCATTCAACCTTGTGACAATCGAATGTAATTGTAAAAAAAATAACAATATACATTGTTTTGCAGTAATTTAAAAGATGATCTCGATTTATCTGAAGAGAGTGACGATGAACAAAAACGTGAAGCACTTCATTCATCTTCCAAATTATCCAATGTTGAAAAGTACGTCTGATTTTGTGTTATTAAATTGGTTTTATATTCATTAATTATTTTTTTTTTTGAAGAATGTTATCGCCATTAGGCGATTCAACACCAGTCAATCAAAAAATGGAACGACCACCCGATCCTGCCCATTCACCTATTGGCACATCATCAAGTGAATCTGGTTCCGATTCCGGTTCGGAAAGTGATTCAACTACTGACGATTCAGCTGAAGAGAATGTGACGTCGATGAGTCGTGTAGCACCGCCACCACCACCAGTGGCGCCACCAGTTGTTTCCACATCTGTGGTGCCGGCAGAAGCGCAACCCTCTTCACCAAAACTGGAAGAAGAAAGCAAACAGTTGCGATGGAATTTGGGATCGTTTGTTGTATCACCAAAACCGCAAACTTCGCCACTTTTATCGCCAATCAAATCCACAACGGCTATTACTAGTCCAGATAGCCGAAAACGGGACAAAGAAGAGTCCGATACGAGTGATTCAACACGTGATTTGGGTCGAGTGGTGGCTGAAGCGTTTGCATCAAATTCGGTACCATTGTTAAGTGATTTCGGCGATACGGATTCGGAAAAAGAGGCTCAAAAGCGAACTAAACGTCGCAAAAGGACAAATTATAATAATGCACAAGTGATGCCGCCACCGCCGCGCAGTGATGACGATGACAGTGAAGAGGATAGTGATGAACGGACGAAAATTACGAAACCAGTGCCGCGTGTCAGTCCACGAACGAAATCAATTGACTCAATTAGTGATACTGATGATGATTCGGAATTTAGTAGTAGTGTTGTAAATAGTGCCAAAAAATCAAAACAAACTGTAAAATCGACCAGCGGCGGAGATAAACCAAAATCGAATCGTGGTAGACCAAGAAAATACAATAATAAGTTAGTGCCAGTGGTAGACAATAACAAGAAACGTGGTCGGCCGCCTATAAAGAGCCACCAACACAGTGACTCCGATACAGAGGTGCGGAAGAGACGTGGTCGGCCACCGAAATCGACACGTCCCTCATCACCACCAACTTCTTCAGATGATGATGATGATATTGATGAGAAATTTGACAAGCCGCCGCCGTCACGACGCCGTACCAAATCAAAAATGGATTCGAACACTAGTTCGGATTCGGATGTGAGTCCACCACGGGGTCGACGTGATTCGGATCGTGATTCTGTAAAATTGGAAACACCACGAAAACCACACAAACACAAATCACCACGTTCTGATGATAAAATAAGAAAAAATAAAAAAGAATCCGATGATGAATGGGGTGAAAAGAACAAAAATAAATTACGACATCATTTTGAATCGGAGAAACGAGCCAAATTGGATGGATCACCGCGTAAAAAGGATCCACAGAGACGGAAAGGTCGTCCATCACATACAAAACAGAAAAGTATTTCAACATTACCAACAACAACAAGTGATTCCAGTGACAGTGATGTTAAACAGCACAAAACGCAATCATCACCAATACGAACAGTGAACACAAATCGTCGATCATTGTCCATATCGGATTCAGATCGGCATTTAAGCCGTTCATCGGACAGTGAGTGTAGTGACAATAGTACAAGAAGACGGAAAAAATCACCAATGAAAATTGATTCATCAATTAAAGTAGAAGAAACGAAACCGATTCAAGATAAAAAGAAAAGCGACACGTTAAGGAAACTGTTCACAGTGAAACGTGATTCAGAGGGTGGTAAAGGTGGTGGCAAGGGTGGTGGAAAAGGTGGCAAAGGTGGAAAAGGAAAAGGTGGTGTTAGTGTAATAATGGTAGATGAGAATTATGAACGGAGTAGTTCATCTGTTGAAGATGAAACAATGCCAACAATATCATCGAATCCAGCACTATTATCGCCTATATCAAATGTACCGCCACAACCACCACCATCATATAATAATCATCATCTCTATAATGAATCAATCAAAACACAAAAGACTGACTTATCATCAATTAATAACGATCACAATCATATTAATAGTGAGAAAGGTGTTATAGTGAGAATCGATTTGAATCGTTTAGACATTCCAGCAATTCCACAATTAAAGAGATATTTAACAATGAAACGTGGATGGAATAATATACAAGAAAAAAATCGTTTATTATACGATAATGATATCGAATCGCATCATCAAAATAGTCGTGTTGTCGTAAAAGATGGTGGCGATAATAATGATGTGAAAAAATTAAATAAAATCGATCAACAACATACAACTGATCGAAAACATAAAAAACGGAAACGGCGGAATAGTAGTAGTTCAGTGTCATCACATTCAACAATAAGCAGCATGTCGCATACTAGTAGTAATAAGAAAAATAAAGAAAATTTTCTAAACAACAATAAAGATAAGGAGAATCGTAAATCGAAACGACGAAAAGAGGACAACAACACAACAAATGACCTAATTTTGAATAATAATAGATCTCATGCTGATAATCTCAGCCTAACAAATGTACCAGCGACGAACCATGAAAGGGAAGGTTCAAGTAGTGGACGTTTAACGCCACCTGTTGTTGGAAATTATACGACGATGCGACCGTCCACGCACAGGGAGTATCATTCGTATTTTGAAGCACCTGAAGAACCTTCCGAATATGAGGAAAGGTAAATAATTTTCGACACGTTTTAGTTTTATTTTGTTTTATAATATTTTATTTCAAAAAAGGGATCAAAATCAGTACCTGAACGATGCGAAACGTCTTAAACATATGGCTGACAAAGAAACAGATCCAATAAAACAATGTATGTTATATTTGGAGGCGGTTTTATTCTTTCTATTAACAGGAAATGCCATGGAACATGAAAGTGTCACGGAAAAAGCTGCTTTTACAATGTACAAAGATACACTTAACTTAATAAAGTACGTTTTATATTATGATATTAATAATATTTATTTATGACTCTAAAATGGTGTAATTTTCTAGATTTATTTCTTCAAAGTTTCGTAATCAACAAACTGCATCTTCAGTACACAATAAATTAGCTGTATTAAGGTAAAAACAAACCAACGAAAAATGACTTTTCCACAGTTTTAATCGTTGAATTTATTTAGTTACCGGTGCCAAGCCTTATTATATTACAAACTATTTAAAATGAGGAAACAAGAATCGAAAGAAATACAAAAAACGATCAGCGAGTTCTGCAATAACAAAGTAAATATTATTTTGAAGTTTTGTTTAACGGTAGAGTGACTAAATATTAAATTTGTTTTAGAATGCTACAATGCCTCAGGACCAACAAAATCACCAACAGGGTCAAGGTACACCTTCGCCCTTATCACCAACACCGTCACCGGCCGGTTCAGTCGGTTCAGTGGGCAGCCAATCGTCTGGTTATCTTAGTGGCGAATTACGAGGCAACAACAGTAACAATAATGCCCCAGTTGTGCCATCAACGCATGCACAAACGCCAGGCGTTTGGGTACCATTGCCCGTTTTTAATGCCATCAATAAACAAAACCTACAGTTTACGTATTTATTGAGTTATCAAGAGTTGTGGGACACAGCCGACTCGTTGGTGATTAAAGGAAAACATACAGGTGGGAACTGTATTATTAGTTACATACATTTTACAGATTTGTTTTTTCTTTTCTTATAGAGTTTTTTATCGAATTGGACCGCCAATGCAGACCATTAACAATGCACAGTTCATTAATAGACTTGGTCAGGCATGTACGTGAAGGGATAAATCGACTAAAGAATCAAAGTTGAAAAATGGCCCCTCACAAAGTGAAATGTTTTTTGACTAATAATTAATTTTTGTATGCCAAAGAAAGCACCAAGTCAATTTATCGCGTCAATGGAACCACAATATTATTAATAAAAAAATTAAAAAATTACGATAAACCAAAATATTTTCTAGAGTAGGGACTTATTTAATCTACTTATTAGATATATAGAATATAATTAGTTATCCAGCAAAATTGGTTAACTGAGAGACTTAGGGTGCAGTACTGTAAGTAATATTTTTACAATTTTTAGTGAAATTCCACAAGAAATAGTGTATATTTTTTTGTAAATAAAATATATATATTTACATCTGCTATATTTGTACAACGCTAATAATAAAATAAACTAAGTAATTTAAAGAAAAATAAATAGAGAAATAAAATGGGGCCTAGTGAATCAAATTTGATAAAATTTGTGCATCTCACACGGTTGTGGATGTCAAAACTAAAAAAAAGTTGTAGTCATTGTTATTTTTGCATATATTATATATAAATATAAATTAAAAGTATAATATATTAAATTTTTAGGTTTAAGTGTGCATATGTACTATTTGTATGTATATCTTGTATATTTTATTAATTATTTTTAAATTATTTATAATTTTTGTGTATTTTTGAAGAAAGAGTGGGACATAAAAATCATTTACGGCCATTATTTAAAAAAAATGGAATAAACAATCAAATTTTATTATATAATTATAATACATATGTTAATTTTTTACAAACAAATTGTAAATTTTCAGACAAGTTACCAATATAATATATATATATTGTTTTTTTTGATTATTGTGAAAAATGTACATTGCAGAATGAAGTTTGGTTACAATTTGAAAAAATTCTAAATGGCCTAAGCGGGACCAAAAAGACGGTAATCTCTATTGTATACGATTCGATTGATGTTTTTTTTTTATAGTGAATCTTGATATTATTTTTGTTACCGAAAAATCTCTTTCAAAATCAAAAAGAACGTATAGACGAAACTTTTGTTATATTGTTTATTTATTATCAATTTTTTTTGTATATGTTAAGTTTTTTTAACATTACGTTAAGTTTGGCTAGAAATTTCATCACATATCAAATTATCTGATACTGACAAGGATGTTGTTTATACGCTATATATAATTGTTTGAAATATATTAATTTATTTTCTATTTATTTTTGTTTTTATTTATTTTTTTTATGTGTATAAACTGGTAACCAAACTTGAGTCTGTTATTTGAAAAAGCGATTTAAAGAAAATAAAAAATAGATGAGAGCATTCATAGCAAACTCCAAAGTAACTTAAAGTGACCTTGTCTAGATCATAAAATCAGTACCTTGTACATATTTATACATAAAAAAATGTTTAAGTACAGTTATACTTTGAGGTGATGTGTAACAAAAGGACCTAAACTTTTTTTTAAATATATTATTACAGAATTCTTCTGTAGGCTTTTTTTTTCCTTCAAGAAAAACTAGTTTATTTTAAATTAAAACTAATTTATTTATAACTCATTATACATTTAAAATTTTCCTCACTGCTTCCCTATATTTCGATATTGTGTATTCGTTTTCGCCCTCATTCATCAAATTCGAAACAGCCTCTGAGTAAACATTAATATCTGGAATATCTTCAGCTCTCTTTGAAAAAATGGCTTCAATGTTACGTTTTGACGCATTATTTTCCCAATTATAGTATTCCATATCTGCTTCGGATTTCTCGCTTTCCCATGGCTCCACTTTCCACGATTCATGAAATAAAGCTGTGATCAAATACATTGCATAATCGTAATTTTGCTTCTTCAGAGGACATCGATCTGTTACAATAGTCACTAAGTCGGTTTCTTTGTTGTACCGTTCACCAACCAATCGTAGAAACTTGTCTTTAGCTCTTTCGTTAAAACCCAATGCGGCTAATTTGAAACGTACAGTCACAATACGAGCAAGTGGATCGCGAATTGTTGGCGATGAATGACAATAATCCGATGTACAAACAGTTAATGGGAAATATTCATCACATTTTTCGTCTGTATCCAACTGTTTTGGCCATGGTGTGCAAAATTGTTTCAAAATTTCACATTGTCGCTTAATTACGGGCGGTGTAAGATGCAAAAAATTGGGAATTTTCATCAATTCAGCATTGGCATACTTGTCTGGTGGTGGAGCTCCTTTTTTTGTATATCCTTGCCTTAGTGGTAGTGGTACACTCGCTGGATGGAAAGAACGGGGACCTGGCCACACATTACCCCAATCCTGATCTGTTTTCATCTGCTTGGTACGATCTGGACCAACTTCCAATTGTTGCATTCTTCGTCTAGCAGTTGCTGCTTGTTTGACATTTTTTAAATTTAGTGGTCGAAACTGATCAATATTGGTCGATTCTTGCGTTGAATAAAATAGTAGTGACTGTTTTTGATATTTTCGTAAAAAGATTTTGGATAAATTCATTTTGGTTTTGACTATAAAGTGAGGTTAAGATTTAGTTCACGATCACGGTTAATTACTCGGTCGGTGTCCCAATTTTTTATATTCAAAATTTGAAAAGCAATTAAACTAATCACAAATGCAAACATACATAATTCACAAACAATAAGTCAAAATTCAATGTATTTTTGAATTATTTTGACGAACAATATTAAAACACTTCACACATTCATAGACTGATAAGGCTTATTCATATTTCAAATAAATTTAAAAAAAAAACACATTCACATTCGACTAAAATTCTTGAAAAAATTAAAAAATATTCATTACGACTTTTTTTTCTTATTCGATCGTTGAAATCACTGACCTATTGAAAATGGACTTGATCTGTGCAGCCAAAGCCAAAAGGGAATTTTGCTTACCGCTGAAAGTAGACAGTGGCAATTTATTACATTTTATACTTTTTTCGGAAATAAATCCATTGTATATGAAAAAGTGAGCATAGCTACCGTATTAAGCATTAAGGCCACAAATGTTATTTTTTGAACCAGAGATTTCAAATTTACAAGTCAGGACTAATTCAGACAAACGTGCAACTAAAAAGAGATAGATACATTCTAACGTATGTCTTGTTGTGGGTATATAAACGCGGAAGCAGCCATGTTTGTCCTCTTTCTTCCGTTAACAACTCTACTGGACAGAAAGTAACGTAAGTTTTATAGTTTTTTATTAAATTTCTATGTTTAAATTCTTACAATTTATTTTAAAATGTTTTATTACCATCAATTCACATTAGTAAAAGATTTTAAGCAAAAAAATTCGTTGTATTTTGCATTTTTCATAAAATAATTTGCCACGTGGCTCGTATTACAGAATGGCGGACGCAGCTCCAGCCGGTGGCGGATTTCGTGGAGGTTTTGGTGGTGCCCGAGGTGGTGGTGGTCGTGGTGGACCACGTGGAAGAGGTCGTGGACGCGGCAGAGGTCGTGGTCGTGGAAAAGAAGACTCCAAAGAATGGATTCCCGTTACTAAATTGGGTCGATTAGTACGCGATGGCAAAATACGATCTTTAGAAGACATCTATTTGTTCTCTTTACCCATCAAGGAACATGAAATCATCGATTTCTTCATTGGTTCTCAATTGAAAGACGAAGTTTTAAAGATAATGCCAGTACAGAAACAAACTCGTGCAGGTCAACGTACGCGTTTCAAGGCATTTGTAGCCATTGGTGATTTCCATGGTCACATTGGTTTGGGTGTAAAGTGTAGCAAAGAAGTAGCCACTGCCATTAGGGGTGCCATTATATTGGCAAAATTGTCTGTAGTGCCTGTACGAAGAGGTTATTGGGGCAATAAAATTGGAAAACCCCACACTGTGCCTTGCAAGGTAAATATTTAGCCAAAGCATTGTTGGTTGTCTATACTTTTAATAAAATGATGATATATTTTTTACTCCTTTCGCGGTTTCTAACCGAAGAAGCTTTGCTTCAATGATGGCCTTGAGTACCTGATTTATTACTATTAATTATAAAAGAAATTGATATTTTTTTATTGTAATTTTTTAATGATTTCGTTTTTGTGGTTGTTTCAGGTTACTGGAAAGTGCGGTTCCGTAACTGTACGTTTAATTCCAGCACCGCGTGGAACAGGAATTGTATCAGCTCCCGTGCCGAAGAAGCTACTTCAAATGGCTGGTATTGAGGACTGTTACACTTCAGCTAGAGGTTCAACCGGAACGTTGGGCAACTTCGCCAAGGCAACATATGCTGCCATTGCGAAGACGTACGCCTATTTGACGCCTGATTTATGGAAGGACAAACCATTGGGCAAAACACCATACCAAGAGTTTGCCGACTATTTACAGAAGAATCATCGTCCAGCATCCGGTCAACCACGTGCTGAAGCCATCTAATAATTTGATTAAATTGTTAGATAAATTTCTTTCGCTGTTTTCTGGCGTTATTAACGTATGATTTAATGGCGGCAGAGAACAGCGGCAACAACAACAACACAGCAACAACAAATAAACCATAAGAACCCATAATTAAGCGTTTAATTATCCTTTTGTTTCCTTATTATTGCAATTTGTATGCAATTGAAATATTAAATTGCATAGTTGTACGTTTGTCACGAATTTCGAAGGTTTCAATTGTTTGTTTAAGGTAGTGAAAACTTTGAGAAGTATATTTTGAATAATAAGTTGAAAAAAGTTTTTTTTTGTGAAGATTGAATGATTCACAGTTCATTTACATGGGGTGTTTTGATGGCAACGACTTATGGGCCCGTCTTGTATATTAAGTAGACAATCCCAATAAGCATTGCTTTAAACGCAACATTAAAATTGAACGTATGTTGGTGCACTACTAATCCAGTTGTGTAATTACAATTTTAATAATTACAAATTGGATGTAATTTACTGGAAAATTATTATGTTTTGTTCAATATAATTATTTTATCCCAAAAAAATATGTTTTAATAGATTTGTAATTTGTTAGTAAACGTTTTAGTTTGTATGCAGATTGGATGATTCTCAATGTAGCCCCGCGCAATGGTCGATGACATCGTGTATATATAATGAAGGAGTCTTCACAAAGCACCCATTCCATTGTGAAACGCAAGCTGAAGAGTGTTTTTGAAAAAAATGTGGTGGATTTTGGGAGCTTTCGTAGTTCTATTGGGCGCGACCAACAGTGGTAAGTTTCTTTTTACATAAATTTATATTTTTTTTAATTTCGATTTATATGGAAAATGTTTCGTAATATAAATAGCTTTTGTGGAGAAATTTTTAAATTTTATTTTATTTTCGCGCTGGTGTAAATTAATTTTTGTTAAACTTTTTGAAATCTTTTTAATTGTTAATTTATGAATAAATCGAATTATTTCTCAAAAAATAATTTGTTATAAGGATTCTTTGAAAAGTTACGATTTTTTTAACATTTTAACATTGTTTCGAAGATGCCACCCCAGCTCGAGTGGTATGTTACTTCAGCAACTGGGCCATTTATCGTCCCGGCGTCGGTCGATACGCAATCGACGACGTCCCCGTCGATTTGTGCACCCACATCGTATATTCCTTCATTGGAGTCAATGATGCCGCCTGGGATGTGCTCATTATAGATCCAGAAGTAAGTAAATTTCCATAAACACCGTTTCAAAACCCGTTCCAATATTCAAATTCATATAAGTTTACAATAAAAAAATCGTAAACAAACAAAACATGCCTATGGGCGGTAAATTCGCATGGTCGATGACCGCGGCAAACCCGTTAGCACGCCCAGCAGGGTGCTTTACTGAATACCAAAAGTTTAATCAACTGTTTTCCAGCTCGACGTTGGTCAAAACGGATTCAACAACTTCACAGCATTGAAGAAAACTCACCCTCAGGTTAAATTCCAAGTAGCTGTGGGTGGATGGGCCGAAGGTGGTTCCAAATATTCTGCCATGGTAGCTGAAAAATCTAGACGCGATTCTTTTATACGCAGCGTCATCAGTATGTTGTGGAAAAATTTTTTATTATTGAATTTTTCCATCAAAATAATGTAATTTCTTAATAGATTTTATGAACCAATACGGATTCGATGGCTTCGACTTGGACTGGGAGTATCCGGGGGCGGCAGACCGTGGTGGCAGCTTCTCAGATAAAGACAAATTCTTTTATTTTGTGGAAGAACTTCGACGTGCTTTTGACAAAGAAGGAAAAGGCTGGGAGATTACGATGGCCGTTCCAATTGCGAAATTTAGACTTCAAGAGGGATACCATGTACCGGAACTATGCGAGTAAGTACACTCAAATTGATGGGTTATTGAAAATTGTCGCATATTTCAATTTTTCTGGTTTTCAGGCTGTTGGATGCGATTCATGTAATGTCCTACGATTTACGTGGTAATTGGGCCGGTTTTGCAGATACGCACAGCCCATTATACAAGAGACCACATGACCAATGGGCATATGAGAAACTCAACGTGGTATTTAATTTTATAAATATTCTTTAACTATTCTGATGAAAAGTTTTTCATTATTTTTATTAGAATGATGGACTTCAGTTGTGGGTCGATTATGGTTGTAGTCCGAAGAAATTAATCGTTGGAATTCCATTTTACGGCCGTTCTTTCACTCTAAGTAGCAGCAACAACAACTACAACCCTGGCACATACATCAACAAAGAGGCTGGTGGCGGTGATCCAGGTCCATACACTAACGCTACAGGTTTCTTAGCGTATTACGAGGCATGTCATCGAATTTATATCATTTAAATTAAATTTAAATTACTTTAATACGATTAGATTTGCACTGAAGTTCAAAATAAAGATTCTGGATGGACAAAGAAATGGGACGAACAAGGTAAAGTACCATATGCATACAAAGGCAATCAATGGGTCGGTTATGAAGATCCAGAAAGTGTTCAAATTAAGATGGATTGGATTAAATCGAAGGGTTATGGAGGTGCAATGACTTGGGCCATTGATATGGACGATTTTCATGGACTTTGTGGTCCAGAAAATCCTTTAATTAATATTTTATATGCGAATATGAAGGGATATGACGTACCGGAGCCGATGATCTCTACTACTCCAAGAGTAAATGATTTTTTGAACACTTTTTAGGGGAAGGAAAATTAATTTGTTTGAATTTTAGCCCGAATGGGCACGTCCACCAAGTACACCATCATCAGATGGCTCCAAACCGGTAATGACTACTCCCAAACCAGGCCAGTGGAAGCCCCCATCGACGAGTGCACCTTCATCGTCCACTTCTTGGTCGGCACCAAGTACTTCCACAACTACTTCCACAACCACTTCTGCACCTTCACAAGCTGGAAATGAAGTTGTAAGCGATGTTGAATGCAAAGGAGACTTTATGGCACACGAAGACTGTGATAAAGTAATAACAACTTCAAATTTATTGTTTTTTAATAGGTTTCAACATTGTTTTTTACTTTTTCAGTACTACAGATGCGTTCATGGTAAGCCGATGCAGTTCAGTTGTAAACCTGGTACCGTTTTTCACACTGTAAGCAATATTTGCAATTGGCCAGAGAATGCCGACAGAGAAAAATGCAAGAAATATGAAGAACAGATCTTATAAAAAATATTTTTTTTGTAATCATTTTAAATAAAACTCAAACGTTCAAACAAGTGTTTTATTATATTAAAAAAAACACACACACATTCAAATTGACATTATTTTGTGCACTGTTTCGTCCCAACAACCAATTAACTAGTTAAACAAATTTTCTTTTAATTCGTGTTTTAAAAATTAACTTAATTAAACGGAAATTAATGGAATATTAATGCACAGCCTATTAATAATATAAAACTGAATTTTTGGAATTTAAGGCACAGAAAGTGTACTGAACAAGTTTATAATTTAAAACTTAGCCTCTTAATAGATCATAAGCAGCTCCTAAGGCCCAACTGATTTCGTGACCATTGATTTTCTTAAATAACTGTAACAAGAAAAATTAAAAATTAGTTTAGTATATTTCAAAAATTGATTATTTTACATAAATTGTTGTGTCGCCTCTAAGTCCTAATCCTTTCTCCAAAAGTGTCCAAATAAAGGTCAAATCGAGGCACATGAAGGGCTGATCAACATTCGCTTCATGGCACGCTTTTTCAGCTACTTTTTTAAAGTCATCCACTTGGACTTTGCCACCGGTCGTTTCGTCTGAAAAACCAACAAATTTAGCAAATAAAACCTACGTAACTTGAGTAATCGTACCAATTAGGCCCACCTCGGTGGCCCTATCAAAATAATAACTAAAAGCGAAGATACTCTTCGATACCAATTCTGGTGGTGGTTCGGCTTTACTCCGCACATACTTTGAAATAATGTCTGAACACTTTCGGAAGTTGACAATGGGTGTTTCGATGCCTTCAGAAAATGAATCACCCAATTGTTTCGATGTGGGATAGTTGGATTGTGGACCACTTACATAGTACTCCACACCCCCATAGATGAACTTCTTACCTTTCACTACCGTATTAACGCACTCGCTGGTAACATTCGTTGGACCAGTACTACCTACAGTGATAATTTCCTTACGAGCTGCCATTAATCCCAGGCCGAGAAAACTGTGTGTATAAACAGAAATTGGACCATTGGGTGAGGCAGCTTGATGGATGTTTTCTTTCTGTTTTAGACTAGCTGGTGTTACAGCGTAAAATGTAACTTGTGTGGAACCGCCACCCAAATCTAAAGCTGCCACTGTTTGGCCTGGATTTCCATTAATTTTTTCTAAAATAAATAATAAAAATTTTAATAAATTGTTTAATTTCAAGAAAACATATCAAGATATGCAGCCAGTTATACCAAGCAAAATAATGCCATCTGATTGGTTGATGCACGAACAGAATCTAAGAACTAGGAATAAGAAAATCTAGTGAGTTTGGGTTTCTCTGGTAAGGATTTTATGAATTTTAATTTAAAACTGGTAAAAATAAATATTGTTTGTTAAATATTTTTTATAAACAATATCAATAATCGATTTAATTAAAACTGGGGATGAGTAAATAAGAGTAACATTCGAGTTTTTAAAATTTTTCTGTCGCTCATTCTTTTTGTAAGAAGTTTTTGCTGAAATTCATTTTTTTAGTTGTTATTATTTGTCAAAAACGGTCTATATGTCTGGTGAATGTCGTTCGTTTATGAAAATGATCGGTATACTAAATTTAACGAATAATTTTCGTAAAGAAATAACATTTCTGAAAAATATCAAGTTGGCTATTGTATCAGCCATTTTATAAACAATAAAAAAAATTGCCCTCTATCTGGGTAATGTTTGTGCTAAAAACAGTGTTTATCAAGAAAAATTGTTATGGCATATCAGGACACGAAGTCTTCTGGCAAAGTAAGAAAAATACATATTTAAATACATAGCTGTGTTCTAATGTTGTTTTCTACGTTTTCAGTACTTATGGAAAATAAGGCTGTACGTATTGAAGGTAAATTTAACAAATTTTTCCATTTAAACAAGTTAAGTTAAAGTTTTTACAGACTGATGGCCCAAAAGAGCCCCATCGAACCGGTGAGTCTAAAATTTTTACCTAATAAAAAGTTGACTGTAAACCATGAAAATATTCCTTCATCTGTACCATCCATAATTTCCACTGATTCATCGTTTGTTTTAAATGGAGTCCTCTTAAACAATTCCCTAACTGAATTTAGTAAATTTTCAGCTTCCACTGAAGGCAGTAATCGTAAACCAGCTGTTGCTTTCAATATTAGTGGTGTCTTCGACCAATACTCTTCTGGTATCTCATTTTTGGCATCTTCTAACAAATTAGCTATTGTTGCGGCCCCCTAAAATCATCGCAAATTAAAAGCTGAAATGATTTACTCAATGCTGTCACCTTTTCGGGGTTTTTGGCGAAGGCCGATAGGCCTGGTTTAGTATATTTGAATAATTCTTTGTCCAATATTAGTTTGTTGCCAAAATAGGACTCGTGAAATGTGAATGCTAGCACCCTAGATCCAGTGCTACCGGCATCGATGACGACTGCATGTACCGGTTTGTGGTAGCCAAAATTCTTTGCCACATGATCGATGGCTCGATGGCCCAAATGCCATGGTATTTGATCTGTATATAAAACTATAGCGAAAATTTTAAATCGGAAAACAAGTATAGGTGTTATCAAGTTTTACCTATAAAAAGCGTTAAAATTGTTCCACTAATAATTAGACATAGTAAAGATTTTTGTATGGAGGCTGATGTGTTGTCTTTTCGTTTTCGAGGGGGTGCTGATCGGCCATTAGACTCTTTATTCTGAAAAAATGGAAAATTTCTTCAATGAAAGTTAGGTTAGAATCGTTGAAATACTCACAAAAGGGAGCATAGAGACATAAAATTACTTAAAATCGTTTAATTTTAATTTATTATATGTGTATTATATGTTTTTTATTCATTCTGTGATAATTTTTTATAGAAATTTATCTGGTCGAAGATTATGTCAAAAAATTTTGTGATGAAATTGCAAACAATGTTTCTAAATATTATTTTTAGGCTTACCTTTCGTCGCCGTAACTCACTCATTTTTGCTACAAATCGTGTTATTTTTAGTCAATTTTTATAATAAATTTTTTATTACACTTCATGTACGTGTAATCCCACTATTGATCAATTAAACTAAACAAAATTTTCTTTATAGAAAATTGTGGACAGGCGCAAGGTTCGGTCTTATAACTTATACGTACTGTATTTTAAAAAAATTATGATTTTTGTGATAAAATACGGCTTATTTGTTAAAGTTTTGCATTGTCATTACTTGTCCTTCATTGTTTATTAAATGATAATAATTTTGTTTACCAATTTCGTTGAGTATTGATTATAAACTAAGTAGGTACATAGTTTATTTCTGAAAATTGTTTCAATCTAAATTTCATTTTATTATTTTTATATTATAGTTTTATAAGACGTTTTATTAATAAAAGTGACTGTTTTTTTAAATTGCTCTAGACGATTTTGATAAGATAATAAATCCAGGAATTGATTGTATAATATTTATTATTACAACAAGTACATTACATAAAATGAATTAAAATTATAACAAAACTGAAATATATACAGATATGTACATTTTAAAGTAGGTTTCAGTCGTGAATTTACAAAATAAAAATTTTCTTTTTGAATTTGTTGAATTTATTGGTAAAAATAAAATATCACATTTGAATTATGTGTTGGTGTGTACATTTAAACATTTTTCAAACTAGTCTATTTATTATTTTTTACATTTATATAATG
>SSSI01007715.1:0-42020 GCA_004796505.1 Oryzaephilus surinamensis | reverse complement strand
ATGGAAGCACACCAACAACAAATTATGAAATATTTACAATCAAATTTGTTAGTATTGTTAATTAATTCACTTACCTATCCTTTAAAAGTCTTTTAATTAAAAAAATTCGCACAAATATCACTCGTAAATCACACAGATTCCACTTGAATTTTCCGTCAAACATTCAAATGAACGTCAGAACGTGACGCCATTTTGTATATTTTCAGGAGAAATTTTTTGTAAATGATGTACCGTTTGGAATGCAACAACAACCAATCTGCACATGCGTCACAAACAATTCACTAATTCCACTGACATCTTGTATCAAACACACGAACTTTTTTTATCAAATTAAATTTATTTTGTACACAAATTGTTAATATCATATACAAAGTAAACAAATTATTATCACTTTATTTATTTAAATTGATGTAACAGTTTATTTTTTTTGTTAAAACTTTATGTGTTTGTTTAACAAAAACATCTACTGCTATCTTTTAAGCGAAAACAGTAATTAATTTTAGATTGATTTATAAATAAAATATTACTTGAATATTGTTGTTTATTATTATTGGAGATCAAAATTATTGCAATTGATTGTTTGTTTAGATTATATTATAAAATTCTGTTTTTTATTGATAACTGCGACATCTATTAAGTATTCCACGAATATTGTAATCAACAAACTGTCAATTGTCAAAAATCTACCAACAAAAAACAAATTTTTGAAGCTTTTTTCAGTAAAATTCGACAAAAATGCTATTTAATGTAATAGAAATACATTATATTATACCCAATTAATTAATTATCAAATCCAATATTCTTATAAGGACATTCTCAACTTAGTAGATAAGTAAGTTAATCATTCCCCCCTTAAATTAATAAAAATCCAGCATTTGGATAACTTTCAGGCAATTTTCTTGAAAAATGGCTTCACCACCAATCACAATATCATCTTCAAATGATATAATAACAATAATATCATCCGGCGATGATGATAGCGAGTCAATGCGAGTACCAGTTAGTGAAGAACGCTTGGATAAGTCTTCAGATCGTATTTGCAACGAAAAAGTTAATAATTGGCTTACAGATCCACGAAATTCACATTTACAATACTCCCCTGACACTCTAAACATCCTCAGAATGCACGACTATTGCATACGTAACGAGGAAATCACGTGTAATGAGGAAAAGAACAATACATTGGTGGTAAAATGTGATTTTGAGAATAATACATCGGTTGTTATGAACGATTCACCATTACGTATGAAACAGACTAATAGTCCCGTGAAAAATAGTACAAAAACATCGGTCTCACTAGAAGCTCTAATTGGTAAAGCATTGGGTAATATATTTAAACGTACTGATAAAGAAAAAAGCATTATATCTGGCGATAAGAATGTTAAGAGAAAATTTAAAATACGTAATATATGTTTCAAATACAACTCGCCATCGAAATTGCTTAATGAAGAAAACAAAAGTGCACCAATGAGTCCAGAGAGCCAGAAAAAGAAGGAGTTGTGCACGTATTTGAAACTGATGAATCCAGCTGATAAAAAGGAAAATTTACATGTGGTAAAAAGTCGTCGATGTTCAACACGGGTTAAACGTGCTTTAGAACGGAAACATCCTACAATGCAATCCTTTAAAGATTTAAATATTAATGTGAAAAAAACGAATTTGTTGACCTATAAGAAAGAATTCCAGTTTCCACCACCTCCTAAACGGTTTTTAGACACTATAGAAGATTTCGATGATGTTGTTCATGAGTTTATAAAACGGCCAGAGACGCCAAAAAGGAATAACAACATTAAAAAAGTTGTAAATTTAATTAAGAGGGATAAGATACTATTAAATCGAAGTAAAATGAAAGCACACAAGCAAAATTGGAGGAAAAAGTATGAATTGAGACATAGAAAATTGCAAATACGTAGGAATGTTGACAAAAAACGCGAATTAGTAAAAAATAGATTAATGTTAAATGTAGGAAATATTCGTACGTTGCGTAGTCGTCGTAATTTGAAGAATATTACTATGAAAAATATTTTGTCACGTAATAAAGTAGTTAAAAAGAAAATGAAACCAAAGAACAAGTTGCCAAATATTGAGGAACAAGAAGAACCCACAGAAGAAATGGAAAAACTATCTATTCATAATGAATCCACGGAACAAATAGAAAAATCTATTAATAATGAACACACAGAAGAAATGGAGTCGAATAATAACTGTGAAATTATTTCTGTTGCCGAAATGGACGAAGATATGTGTAATTTAAATGATGAATTAACAAAATTAGATGATTTAACTGAAGAGAACAAACGTGTATTAGTTGAAAATTGTATATTACCAACAAAAACGCCCGCATTTGACTTTTCAACTGGTAAAATGTCACCAATGTTTGGTTTTTCATCGAATGATGTCAAAAATGTACAAGATATTTGTGATTTGTATAAAAAATATTACAAATCTGATGAAGAAAATGTAGAAACCAATGAGAATGTTGAAAGAATTGAAGCAGCCGATAGTACGGTAATGGAATTTAGTGCAAATATACTGGATCATGACTATTTGAATCCAATTGATGATGATGAAGACAGTGACGATGATGATAGCATTGAAGAAGATGAAAATAAATACATTATACCGAAAATGACATACGAAGAATTCGATCCACCATCAGAAACAACAACAATTTTAGAGAATCCAACCAGTTTTCAACCATTTAACGGTGATAATGTGATAATAAAGTCATTACATCGTAATTTGATGCAATCGAAACGTACACCAAAAACAAATTATTGGAATGGTTTAAATAAAAAGAATGAACAAACAATATCATCAACAAATTCCCATTCGATTTATATAAATCGTGAAAATGGCCCAGTTTTAAATGCATTCTATATTGAAAATAATTTAATTATATGTCAAGAACATGGTGTTTCATTTTGGGAACAATCAGCCCTTGGTAATATATTAAATGCACAAAATATGTGGCTACCAAAAGGCCATATACAACGATTAGTGTTTAATAATAAATACGTACAAAAGAAATCAAAAGAAATGATTATATCAATGGAAACTAGTATAGCATTAGTGGAATTATGGACGAAAGAACATAAAAGCGAATTGCGGGAACGGCCAGTTGCTGATGTTTTTGCAACTGTGTATTTTTGGAAACACCGACAAACTGGTTTGGACAAGAAAGTAATTCAATTAGAAAATATAAAAGGGTTTGTTGATAGAATTGATTTCAAAACAGTTTTAATTGTTTTATTTTCGTCCTGTTTTTTTTTTCTGTATAGGTTTGTAGAAGATGTGCAATATATTGTCAGTCGACATAGTCCGAAGATAATTGTTAGTTGGAATTCCAGTCATGAAAATAAATCCGATAAACGTACACATATCCATGCGTATCAATTAGCCAGCGATTATCAAACAGTTGCAAACATTTACGAAATACAATCGGTAAAACACTATATTTCCTCGTTGCACAATATTGAAGACTGTAATTTCTTGATAATGGGTTGTGGTGAAAGTAAAATAACAATATGGAATATAGATTATGGTAATATATTAGCGTCAATTGATATGTCAACGATTGAATCACCATTGGCCACTTTGTGGGTTAAATCAGATCGAGTAATTACATTAAAATGTACTCTTTAATGATTTGTTATACAAATTTGTGTTGATGATTTGCAGGGTTTCTTGTTTACATTGCAAGAATGTGAAAATAATGAACTCAGATTGATTGCAATTAATGGTTTGAATCATTCGTGGAAACGTTTAGCCACTTATAATCCACCAACGGAATTTAACAGGTAATAATTTCACTTTTGTTGATTGTGTTTCCATTTTTTTAAGGAATTGAAATCTGCTTTAGATTGAAAGGTGTTTACTTTGATGAGGGAATTTTGGTGTCGTTTTACGATAAAGATATTCTTTGTTGGAATGTTGAAAATAGTGAATTGATTGTACAAGAAACATTTAATGGTACGGAAATAATACCATCAGGAAAATACGTAATTATGATAAATAATAATCAAGTTATTGTCCGAAATACAATTACTTATTTATATATTGAGTGAAATGCTTTAATAGATAAATTAATTTATTTGTATAATAAAGAATGTTATTGAATATGTTAAAAGTTTTAAACTAATTATGTATAAAGTAAAACTCATTTTGTAAAATAGAAAATTGTTGAATTGATGTACTGTATTTTACAGTAATATATTTTGTATTTTCCAACGATAGTTATAATTGTAATAAAAAAACTGATGCTGAAGTTATAGGGTATTGTTTTAATTATTTAAATAGGTATTAAATACATTTAGTACCTGGTAATTTTTGTGAATTGTGGCGATATCAATCGGGGTTCTATTTGTTTTATTGACTGCATACAAATTGGCTTCGTGTTCAACTAGGTAAATAGCTAAAGGTGTGTAATTTGTTATAGCAACAATGTGCAAAGCCGTAAAATCGGATGGTGGATGTGGTTCGTTAATATCTGCACCAGATTCTAGTAATAAATCGACTAAATCAATATGTTGATAACTATTGCAGTGTAAAACTGTTGGTAGTAATAAGCCAGTAATAGACGCGCCTCTGCTTATTAGATATTTTGATAGAGAATAGTTGGGAACGGTTGTTAGAGTCATTGATAAAGGCGTATTCGAAAAACAGTCCATTGCGTTCACGTTTGCTCCGTGGTGTATCAATTTTTTGAGTAAATTCAAGTCGCGATTTAATACAACAATGTGTAATGGTGTTTGGCCATTTGGTAGTGCAATATTTGCATCTGCTTTGCCTTTTCTTAACAATATATCCACCATTTCCTGCCATCCATATCGACAAGCAATTATTAAAGGTGTTTCGCCATCTAATGTTGTTAAATTCACATTAACTTTGGGTTTTTCTAATAAAATACGAGCTAATTTTAAGTCATTTCGTTCAACAACCATATGGAGGACACTGGTTTTATTCAGTCCGTATGGATAATTCAAATCAAGAGGAAGCTTGAGCCAGATATTAATCTCTCTTATGTCGTGTCTTTGAAATGCATCATATAAATTGTCTTGTGCCTTTTTTATTCCTTAAAATGTTAATTTACATACATATATGTAAAAATACTTTCAGTTTAGTAGTAAATACCTTTTTTGGAGCTAGGAGAAGCTGGAGAATTCATTTTTCAAAAACTACACAATGAGCGATATTGGAAGTCTTTGAATCGTCCGCATATTTTCAACAATTTTGAAAAAATAATGTGGCGACCTCTTCCCCAACATGGCTAAACTACAACTTAAGCAATTTAAGTAAATACCTACTATTTTGACGTTTTACCTTAACCTAACTTTTTTCCCAATAACTTAGCATTAAATTTAATACCAAATGAAGATAAACGAGAAGAATTTGTGTGCATTCGCCGTATCTGCCACCCCTGTAGATAAGGAGGGCTATCTAAATAAAAGGGGTGAAGTAAACAAGAACTTTCAACGACGTTATTTCATGCTGAAAGGAAATTTGTTGTTCTATTTTGAAAAGAAGGGCGATAAAGAGCCAGTTGGTGTGATAATCCTTGAAGGCTGTACAATAGAATTGGCCGAAGATGATGAACAATTTAGTTTTAAGATTGAATTCCACGGTACAAACAATCGCAGTTATATATTAGGTGCGGAATCGCAAGAATCAATGGAACAGTGGATGAAAGCGCTCGCTTGCGCTGGCTACGATTACATGAAACTAATGGTGGCCGAATTACAGCGACAATTAGATGACATTGAAGGTACGATTAGATATGTACCGTTGGATTAAAATCTATTGTTATCTGATGTTTGAATTAGTTGTTTTGTACTATGGATCCATGTGATACATTTAAATGTGGAAATAGTACATTTTATACTTTTACAGAGACACCATTGCCCATAACACAGCCCGCTAATTCACCATTGCCGCCTCCGCGTCATCGGCACAACCCATTTAATAAGCCAGACACGAATAATTCACATCAAAGAAGCGGTAGTATGAGATTATCGAATAATACAGGACCAGGTGAATTAGTTTGGATTAAAAGTTAAGTTGTACTTTAACTTTGAATTACAGACAGGCCAGAAGATGGTAAAAAATTGAGTGAAAATACAGCCAAAATTAGTATTTCGTTCAAAGAGTTGCACAATTCGTATGGAAGACCGATTTTAAAGGATTTCAACTTTTGGAAGCATGATAATAAAGATAAACTCGAAGTTGCCAATTTAATTACATTTTAAACTATATAAACAAACATAAAAATCATCTAATTTATTTGTATATTGTTCATATTTTCATGTATTAATTAACAGAAATCTACTTGTGATATAAATGCTTTTCAATAGATGTCGAATATTGAAATAAATACAATAAAAAAACTAAAAAACGGAAAATTATTGCTGTACAATACCCCAAAAGCGGAAATACAACAATATTTATGAATGTGTTTGCGAACAAAAACCTTTTTATACATATACACAAAAGAATTTCTTTTCCTGCTCAACTGGACAGCGGTTGTGGTTATTTTTTAGCATTTCCCGTGGGTGGATGCGGTGAAAAACGCTCTTTCGACCAGCTATGTACAAGCACGCCTCCGGAAAAACTGATCCGTTCTTAAATAAACTTCTATGTGGGCGTAATTTAATAATACTTTGCATTAAATATGTAATAAATGTTGAAATGAACAACTAATAAAACTAGTTAGCAAGTTGAAATTCAAACAAACTTTTCCAAACTCATTCATTTGTACAAGTTAAATAGGGAAAAACGAATGAAAGGATGTTTATTTTTAGTTAATATGGCCTTCCTGAATGGATGCATTTTTGAAACAGAAACAAAAACACTAGTGTTGGATATGTATAGTGAAAGCTCATACAATTATTCTTATGTAGGTGTGCAATAAAGGAGAGAACTTCACCCCCGCACTATACAAGAGCGAAAATGTTGAATGGGGGTGTATGATATTGTATAAAGGGCGCATGTTTTGCTATATAGACGAAGATGAAGCCAATTGAGTTGCTTGGTATGGAAAAAAGACGACAATACAGTTTTCCAGTGTAGCTTTTCCAAAGTTTTAGTGTGCTTTCGTACTCCGGTTCGGTGGTGTTAGTATAATATAAACTAATTTAAAAAAATACTAGAAAGGATTTAAGGTAAAGAATATATTTTGAGCCAAATTTACATATAAAGTGTATTAAAATAACAAAAAGGAAAAGGTGTTACTGTAATAATATATAAAAATGTTTTGAGAAAGGGGCTTTAAATTTATATGTGCGGTGTAAATTTTGGATTTAAAAATAAACGAGGGAAATTTATGTGAACAACAGGTAAGATTTATATATGTATGGAAAATCTTTTAGGTAAATTTTTATTAACGATTTCAAATTTTAATGTATATATAAAGCCAATATTAAAATCATAAATTCAACAAGTTGCAATTGTTCGTTGAACACATTTTAAATCGTTATATTAGAAATATATGTATATTATATAGCAGGAAATTTATATATTTAAAACTAATTGAAAATACGAACGTAATTAAGTTGTATTTAAAATCGAAAAGGAGGTGTGGTTAAATAAATTAAAGCTCTCGATTAAAACTGGATCACGTAAAAGGAAATTTATATCAAAAAAAAGGGAATATTCTGAAACATTCTGTTCATTATTAAATAAAACTACAAACTAGTAGGTATCTCATTAAAAGTGCATTTCATTTTATTTTCGTTCACCATAAATCACTAATAACTTTGTTGGATTAAATAGAAAAGTAACGATTTCCGTTTCTTACTTCATTTATTATTGAACGTGCAAGAACTATTTTTAAAATCCATCATCTATATTCAATTTAATCTATTAATTATACAACATGATGGCAATGGATCCAGTTTTAAACAAAATCAATGAAATTCAAGTCAATAAACCTTTTTTCAGAAAAAAAAGAAAAAATTCAAGATCAATACGAAGCCAAAAGTGTTTACATTGTAGACGACAATGAAGAATTTAATAATACTTGATAAAAAAATCTTCATTAGGAAAATTTATTTAATTTTCAACTCTTGACTTTTGCGCTTTACTTTTTCATTATTTTCTTTCAACGACGTTGTTGTTGTTGTTGTTATATATATGTGGATGAGTCCTCAACACACTAAATGAACATTATTGAATTAGACGTTTTTCGCTTTTCTTATTTCGACAGTGTTAATGTTACATCAGAGGGAAACTTTTATAGACACGATCTCTGGAAAACCAAAAAATAAGAGAACAAAAAGAACCTTCAAGTTTATGTGGAAATATTAAAAGCGTCTGGATTTTTCCCGGGAATATTTTAACCGAAAAAAAAAACTTTCTTCATGTAATTGAAACTGTTGTATTTTTTGGTAGACGGACGTTTCCAAAATAAAGTAATTTTAATTTAGTTTACAAGCCACGGTTGTGTAAATTTTACAACCCGGTGTGTTCGTAAACTTGTCATCATATAGTGGAAAACTCTTGTTGGAATGTTTTAAACGTAAAATACGTGAGCTGATTGTTTTATTACACTATTTTGACCGAATATAATTTAATAATACCAACATTTGCATTTTGGAAATTGTTTGTTGGGGAAAAAATAATTAGAATAATTGCCAGTGTATCATGAAACTTCGATTTTACTCTCTTTTCGGTTTGTTTTTAACACAAAATCAATTCAAATCGAATTACTAGTCTGGATTCATTAAAAATGGACATCTTTAACGATAATTTAATATTTTGTTTTTCGTATTACATCCTATCATCAACGAATTAATCGATTCTAGATAATGTGGTTAATTAAAAATTAATTAAAATCTCCCAAATCCATTATAGAATTACTAGAATGTGGCAAGTTTGTAAGAGCTTTAATATGCCGGAAGCTTTTTTCTGGGATAAAACCTAGTATTTTAGTTAATTAACAAGTAAATGTAATTAAAAAATTACTTAATAATAATATGCCATTTTTTCGTATGAAAAAATCTTGAAAATCCTCAAGCTTAACAGCTTTCACCCGGTTTCTTTCGTGGCATTTTTTTTGGCATCATTCACTGATTGATAAATGACTGTAAGGTAGTGGAGACCTGTTGAAGAATTTCGGTATAAACGAACTATAAACGAATTATATGATATATTTTGTTCGTGTATATCTTTCATTCATTTATTTGATGGAAAAATGTCAAATTATAAATGGAAAATATGCATCAATTACAATTTTCAGTTACTTATATAACAAACTACTATAACTATAAATTTTTATTATAACAAGAAGAAAAAAACAATAACAAAAAGTTTGTACAAAAGATACTTTTCGGTGCTGGTAAACAATTTTTGATTTATTTTGTTTGTTTGTTGAAAATATTTTCCGTTTCATGTCAATAAAATGTTTTTCGTTTAGTTTCAGCAATAATTATCCATCTACATAAAAAGGGATGAAAAACACTAAACAAACCTTGGATATATTTTTTATTATTCTCCATCTAACAGGTAAGAAAAACATTCCCCTCTCGGTTTTCCATTTTTTTATGATAGTGCGGAAAATCCATCGTCATATCTGTAACAAACAACAAATTCCCATATATTTGCACACGTAAAATACATCTAAATAATAAATATTTGTGTGGTATTGTTTGGAGAGACAATGTAATTTAAATGCATTAAATAATAATTGGGCAAATGCCGTTGACATTATAATATTATTGTATACAACAACGGGATAAAACTTTATTTAATTTATAAGCAAAGTTTTAACGTGGTGGAAATGCATACAAAAGCCAGACATGTAGGTAATATCAGGACCGGATCACAAAATAAACAAAAACACACATTACATCGTATGTGTGGAGCTTTTTCATGATGAAAGATCAGCTTGTTTGCTGAAAAATGCAGCAAAACTACTGCTATAGTGCAACTTTTTCTCTGTGAAATTGAAAAAAAATGTAAACGTGTAATTTACTTGGGAAACTAATTTGCGTTTTAATTAATGCTGGAAAACATTTGACTTTGAAAGCATGTTTCACACGTGAATTTGTTGTAAAGTAATTTGCTTTTTAGATATTTATTATTATACAAATGTATTCCTATTATATTTACATGCGAATATAATAAGATTAAAATGTTGGAGAGAGTTTTCATTAAAAATAAACAACAAAGAAAAATGATACTTTTTACCAAAGAAAAATCGAATAAAAACAAATTGAATATTTCGCTATAGTATACAAGAATGTCATTTTACGATTCAATATCACTGTAAATGCAAGTAAAATAATATAAAATGCAAAACTTGTTTACTTGTATGGCATTTTCTTTTTCGCTCTATTTATTTATTGTATTATATTAATTCTCAAAGGAAACAATAAAATTGTTAACAAGGATTAAAAAATTGATATTATATAACACTTTAATGATTTTCATCCCTATTTTAATAAAAAAATGTGGAGCGTGAACTGTTTCAACAAAATTCCCCAATTTGTCAACGTGAAAAGATTGATGATTAAATCATACCCTTATAAGAAAGTGGATCTTTAACGAACTTAAGACGGATCGAATGCAAAAGACCATATATATAGTGAAAATAAAATCCAATTATTTTCTATTTATTTACTGTTTGGAAAGATTTTATTTTGAATTACATGTACCGTTCAATTTTCTTCGACAGTATGACAAAATCCAACCCCCAGTATTAACTAAACACTATACAGAGGGAGGAAAATCGTTCCGTGTTAGCCGAAATAACATAAAATCCGACACTGGATTAAAATAGAACGAACTTTGGTGGTTTTTAGTTGTTGCATTCTATCAATACGGTTTTTTCTTTTCGTTTTCCTTCGTTATTCTACCTATTTAGATGTTTTGTAAGTAATGGAAAGTTTTAATGGTATTACCACAGCCGCCCCCATCATCATGTATGAACGGTTTTATATGACTGTGGCGGGTCTATTTTACACTTAATTGAAATTTAAGTTACGAAAAACTCGAATATTTTATATACGGATTTGATTTTTCGATAAAATAACGATGCATGGTATAAAGAATATATATTGGGGTGACAGGGTGAAATACAGTCCATTATTAAAATGAAAATAGAACGTTTCGTATTTTTGGAACAATGCAACTGCATTCAAACAACTTATTTTCAGTGTATATTACTGAAACCGTGAAAATTTTATGAGGAGCCGTGCAGGACACTATTATTCGTTTTGAATAATAAAATTTTAATAAATATATTACGTAGAAATTTCTATAAAACTTACATAAGTTAATTTTTACATATTTATTAAAATCTTGTAAACATTTTTCAAAACTATATATTCAAAACAGATATTATAAGTGTTCTGAACGGGGCCTCAGAAAAATTTTGTCCTTTTGTGACAATTTTTTAATAAGTTCCTTTGACAACAGAGAAATTCAGTTTCCTGAAACAATTTTACATACCTGTATATAGTGGAAATTAATAAAGCTCTAACTATATATATGTAATAGTTTTTCCAACAAACTTATCAAACTTTGTGCACATGTCAAAGTTTGTGCCAGACTTGAAATGAATCGCATTTTCAGACTAGCGTATGAAATTTACAGTTTTGCTGTATTATATTAATAAATTATTTAAATTTTCTAATGCATTGTGCCCGAATTAAACGTAAATTAAACAAAATTTGATTAAAAGAAGATGAAAGCTTTTAAATGTTTACGAGTATAGTAGTCGTACATACATATATAATGTCATCATGAAACTGTAATTTATAAAAAAAACTTTCGAATATATTCAAACAGTGGACAGTATTTTAAGTTTGCATGCAAGCTTTTAAGCAATAAATCAAAATTATTGTAGGAAATTGATAAAAATGTGCTACAATATATTTTCCCTTTTCTACTTTAATATATAAAACGAGTCACTCAACATTAATTTAACGTACAAGTGGACAGTTTTGCATTTTCTTTTTATGAAAATCTTAATATTGTGGGAAAGAATTAATTTTTATTAAGATGACAGAGTAAAATGAGTTTTATTTCATTAAAATTCGTACAATAATTGAAATTTAAATTTAAATAATGACATTTGACAATTTTTAGTTAGTTCCTTACAACCAACACAACAAAATAAAAATAACTAACATTTTAATTTGAAATTGAAAAATTATCTTACATATTTAACTGATATTTTACATGAAATTAATGTAATATTAAAATAAAAGATAAATTAAATGTCAACTATTATATATTTCATTAGTATCACTCTTTATATAATAATAATTTTTTAAGTAATAGCAAATATCGTATACTGTCAGTGTTTGGATAATTTCTTTTTTGCATGTCGACCATTAATTTCGGCTTCTCACTGGCTAAAAAATCGAATAATTACAACCCTTCATGTTATTTTTTGTGTTTTAAACAGAAAACAGACATTATTAAATTTTGTAAAATGTATAAGTCTTATTATTTTTCAACATAATAAAACTCTTTTATTATTTCCACATGTATATAAATAAAATGGGGCGAAGCTTTTGTATATGAATTATTATGAATATCTACCTACTACGTTACATAATAATATATGTACATGCATATTACGTGTATTATGATTATTACCCTTGTATAAGTTTTGTAAGGAAGAAAAGTTGAAAGCTCGTTCTATTCAGCACGATGTTTTCTTTTTGGTTTAATTTCAAATAATATATTATATATGTTATGTAAACATTATCATTTTACATTTAAAGGGGTGTAATGTAAATAAATTAATTGAATTACACTGATATTTGTAAGTTTAAAAGTTGATAAAATCCAATAGATTTTTATGAGTCTATTTTGTGTTTTAATAAAAATTGAAAATTCAATATAACGTGTTTTTATTACATTCAGTTAATGGCTACATGGATTAATAAATATTAGGGCTTTATTTTCAGTTTATTGCATATAAAAACAAAAACTTGTCTTTATTGCATTATATATTTGCTGAATTAAATAATTCCCTGTGCTAGTAATAATTTCTATAATCAAATTGAACAATTATGTAAGTCCGTTTATAGAAATCATTAGAATTCCTGATGGAGTTAATTATCCTATTAAAGGATCAAAGTAAGGAGCGAACATTTATGTGAAATGATTACTTGACATGCTGTTGTTGCAATATTAATTTACTTTTCCAATTCACACTGTTAATATATTAGTAAATGTGCGAAAACTTTCAGAAATTCATTTTCTGTTAAAATGAATCCATCAATTTTTGTGACAACTATTGAAAATGTCTCTAATATATACTCAATTGTTTGTCACTTTTTCTATTTTGTTACGAAAAATAAAAGCGGACATTTTCTTTTTGTCCACCATTTTCCCCAAAAGCTTATCCAAAATTAATAATGATTAAAAACTGAAGCGTAATATGAGCGGTTTTCAGTCGAAAAACACAACAACACAATTAACTTTATGCTAATAATATTAAAAACGATTTTTCACACATATGTACAGGGTGATTTACGGAAAAAATCAAGTTTAGCTGAACAAATTTAGGGGTGGCTTTGCATTTCCATAACTTTTTAATTTGGTAATTAACGTTTTTAACAAACTTTGTTTCATAAGGAATTTAATATGGAAGAGATCATGTCAGTCGACATTTTTCGATTACAGCCTACGCAGAGATAATTGAAAAAGCACAACTCACGGATAGTACAGATACGGTCGGCGCGCTTTTTCAATTATAATTATACAATAGAAAAAAATTAGGAGTAATTGTCAAACAAAGTTTAGGCACCCTAGTTCCCTCTAAATGTGAAGCGGCTCTTGTACGTTAGGAGTGAGGAACGAGCACACCGACCTTATCTATACTATCCGTGCATTTTTTGAAAATTTTGTTTTTTTTTTGAAATTTTAATTTTACTCTATTCAGCAAATTTTCGAACATCCTGTATGAAATGGAAAGGGACAATTATATTTGGTCAGTTGAGAGAGAGAGTTTAAACACAGACCTGCGGCTTATATTTTAGTCCCAAAAGATATTAAAACCATACTGTCGTATATGAGGGTCTTGTATTTAATAGTATATGCCTTGATTGTCCATCAAATTAAATAAAATTTAGACCCAACCAAACACTGTTTTAACACACATAAATTTAGTTGAATTAATTTTGTGCATAAAAGGAAACTTCTTTAAAGTGGTTCTCGTATTTAATCACCTTGTGTATGCGAAACAAATTTTTTTTATGTTTGAAATAAACAGATATACGAACATAATTAAATCCGAAACGTGTATAATATACTCTTGAAACTGTTCATATGTTTTCATTTTTAATTAGTGCACAGTTTTTTATGGTAGAACGAAAATAAAAACAGACAAAAAAGAAGATTATGTGCGGCTCATTTAAAACTAAACAGTACGGAAAAGCCTAGTTTTGTCCAACATATAACTGATAACATTTCATTCAGTTGATAGACCATGACCTCGACTTTTCCGGGGTGCTAGGGTGGAAAAACAAACAGTTTTATAAGCTCTCTCGTCGCATAATAACAGCAAATTAGATATGAGTTTTTTCGTATTGAATTGAAAATATCTGTATTTCGTGCATAATTCCAGTTTTGTGACGTTAGCAAAACAACGATTTTGACGTCTTCAAAGGGTGCGGAAAAGCTGTCACGCTACCTGTTGGTCTTCATTCTAATACTAAAGGTTTCTCCCTTCATATTATTGATCAGCCCTACATAAACTGACTTGTAAAGGTTACAACTGGTACATCTTTGATGAAAAACTGCGTCTTTTATATACAGAAAATTGATAACAATATATACGTTTCATTGTTGTGACGTATCTTATCAGAAAATTACGTTTCTCTTCATTTTTACATTTGAAATGAAAATGTGCTGTGGCGGAAAAACAGAAATTTCAACCGTGATTAGAATTTTTTTCGGTTGGTGTTAAATTGTAACGTTTAATTTACACAATACCGGTATAATGTTTGATTTTCAACATCACTAAATTCTCCATCCACTCTATAACTAGCTTAAAGCATGATTAACAGGGGCTTAAAACTTAAAACTAAATATTTAATAGGAATACTTGCGCTTTCAATATACTCACACACATCAAATCTTTATTAATATAACATAATTATTGTACGTTTGAATGAATTTTCCGATTTTCGTGTGTTATCTGTTTTATATATAAAATAATTATACTGAAAAACCCAGCCACCATATAATTATAAAGTGGGGTTTCGTGTTTGTAATTATAAAATGCAAACAATTAACATTTACATGGTAGAGAATTTTGTTGTTATCTTAATTTTCTACAGTATTTTTTTGTTGTTTTATTTGTTTTTATTTAAATCGTCTTTGTGCATAATTTTACAATTAATCACACCTGTATACACATTAAGCTCGAACCACCCCCTTAACCACATAAAAATGTTAAACAGGAAAATTGTTTGTTTTAGAATATTTTATGGTGATGCACTTTTTAGATTTCTAAGCTTTTTAAACCGCACTTCAAATAAAAACGCTTTTATAATATAAAAAGGGTTTATTAAAGTGACTTCAATAAAAGCTCGCCGACGACGACGACCGCTTTTGTCGATTTTTTTTAAATGCCACTGTGAAATCATCTGCAAACAATCGTCATTAAAATCATTTTCAATTGCATGAAATTCCATTTTAAATTTCAATTTGAATGATTTTTAAATGGCACAAATTTAATTTTATTATAACATATAGGTATTTGGGAATGTTACATGCATATTTTAACGTGAATTATTTATTAAAGAAACATTTCCTTGTCAGGTGGAATAAGGCCCTGTTTAATATGTTCTATATTTAATAGGGCACTTTGCCTTCATCAATTCCGATGAAAATCTAACACTAGATAAACAGGAAGGGGGAATTTACACTCAAGATGTTTTGTATGAAAATATTAATTAATTGTAAAATATTTTTATAAAATGTTTCTTTTCGTTGTAAAATTAACTATAAAAACCCATTTACTGTCTTAATTGTAATTGTAAACACGAAGCAAAACTGTCTTTTACCTAATTCCAACTGTTAATTCGCAAAAAAGCTTGTTTCTACCAAAATAAGAGCGAAAAAAGCAATACAAGTGTTCCAACACTAATGATAATAGTTAACATAATGGATTTTTAACAGCATCGAACTGAAATTTTGTACAACATTGTAGAAAAATCCATTTTCGGTCGTTAATTTCTAATTAATCGTTTTCGTTAATTTCCAATTAATCGTTTGGATGGTTTTTTTTAACGAAAATTCGGTCACAATATGATGTTAAAAAAAGTTGTGGAAAAGTTCTTTTACTCCCAAGTGGACTTGTTATTATTTTTCTCAGCAACATCTTGTATATAAATGAATATTTACTGTATTTTTTCATATTGCTACGGTTAAATAAATTTTAGCAACTGTCGTATATACACGAAATTAAAATTTTCAACGTAAAGACAGATGATATATAATTTTTAATCACCACGAATAAAAGGCGAACATAAAAATGCTTACCAGCAAATGCAATATTTTTCTTAAAGAAAATTTTTATCTGTTTAAAGTGTGGAAATTTATGCTCCATTAATTTTATTGCTATAGCAATATTTTCTTGGCAATATAAATTAAAACAATTCTCCTCTGTTTAGGTAGGTATATAGTATATTTTGTATCAATTTTTAAAAATTTAATTAAAAAACTAAAATAGATATAACGTTGGAAAATAATTGAATGTAATTTGCATAAGGTGGTAATTATGGCCCTTCTACATGTCACAGACTTGTGACTTTTCCTATGAAAGTTAAATGTGGTTAAATGGAAACTTTTCTTGACATTTTGTCACTTCCACTTCACAACAATTATAATAAACAAAAAGTTTTACCACATTTTTAAACATTTCATTTTTCAGTTTACAAGATGCCAAAAATTTCATGTTCTTTGGCAAACATTTACTTAAAAATTATGCATAATAAATATCGTTTTGTGCATAATATTTTTAGCTTAAAATTAAATTATAATCTACATGTATGAAAATAAACGTTTTAACACAACATAAAAATAATTAAATTATGGATGGATGTGGATAAATAAATGTTTTGACAATATATTAAATATGTATTTGAAATTTCCAATATGTGTATAATAGCATAATTTATTTATAAAACAAAAACTGAAAAAAATCAATATATATGACGATATAATATTAGAAATAGACGTATTATTAAAAAATATACATATTTCTTTTACGAATTGTATATTTTGTCTTCTTTAAAGAATTTGTATGCTAATACAAACATAAAATATCGAATGTGTTTTATTTTGGTTGGAAAATGTAAATGGTAAATATGTGTGTGGTTTTTCCCTTTACCCTGTCTATATATGTGTATACCTTTGGGAAAACATTCAGGATTCTCTGATGTCACAGGGGGCGGCTATCCATACACACAAACACACCCTGTTTTCATTTATTACGATCAAGAAGGATATTTTCATTGTAAATGTTTGCATTTTTATCATGTCATATTATAGGTATTTTGAAATCAAAATGAAAGTAGAAATAAAGCTGTAAAACCTTAAGGTCCAATTAAGAGTACACAGAAGCGTAAATAAAATGAAAACAATGCTATAAAAGCCAATTTGGCAATGTTTGATCGCTTTTATATGTCTAAAACGTCTTTTACTCTCTTGTTTTCGACAACAATTTTCTTTGGTTTTTATTGTCTTCATTTTAGAAAAGTTTCCAAGTCGACAGTTTTTATTTTTCTTGATTTTTACGTATTAATTATATTATACAATGGTTTCCTTTGTACATGTTGACATAATTTTAAATTAACTTTAAAAATAAATAGTAAAATAAACTAGTTTTTAGTTTGAAATGCATTTAACTTTAAAAGCTTTTCAATTTTCATTTATTTGAAATTATGTTTCCAGTTCGAAATTACACCCTTCATGCATATTATCTTTCATTTTTCAGTCGTATAAAATATAAAACAAGAAACTTAAACACACCTAAGCTTTCCTTTTCATTTTCATTTTATTTCTTTTGGTGGAGAAACAAATTTGTCATTTTCTTGGAAAAAACACTCCTTCATAAAGCATATAAGGGTGAAATGCTAAGAAAATAGCATTTTATACGCGAATATCTATATAGTTTTGTATGAAATATGCAAGTTAAAGAAAATGGTATATTCTAAGACCAATATAAATAAACAACATAAGTATATGTATATAATATATATATATATGTGTATTTGTGCAGACAAAGAGGTTGTAAGATAAACATCCATACGTTCTCTTAGCACCTCGGGGCTGTTCTCATAAATACATTATGGATTTACCTCAAACCAAACAACCACCCCCCTTATAACTTGTATGAAGCACGAATAAATATCACTAGTTTACTGCCATACCAAACTAATATAAATTCAGAAGTGGATTTGCAAAAAAAATCTCGAAAAACATATCTAAACGAAATATAATTGTACAAATGATGTACTTAAAATTCCCATCTTGTATATTTTTCTTGGATAATAAATCTTGTTATACACGTATCGATTTACGTTATAAATTTATTAACAAAATGAAATACCAACAATGCGTTTTGACCTTCAAGTGATTGTTTAATAAATGATGAAAATGTGGAGCTTTGGAAAAGTACTTGGATTTTTCGTGTGATGCATATTGTGTGAAAATAAAAAGATGCGTGTAGATGACGTTTTGGATTTCAATAAATTCAATTTTAAAATAAAAGATTTTTATTATATAGCCAGAAATGATTTTCTCTCCGGTTTTCTGGTGGAAAACCTCAACGTCATCCACAGATACAGATTATGGGATGTGATTGGCCACTATTACACATCATAAAATGTAAATTGTATGTTACTGTGTGCCCTGCCATTACCATATACATTGGCCATACATGCAGAAGGGATGCTGTTTAATTGTTTTAGGCAAAATTCGTATACCCTTTAACACCCCTTTACAAGATTCCCAAAACAATGACTTAATATTTAATAAAAACGATATTTTAAACTGTATTATCGATCTAATCATTTGTGGTGCCGACAAAAAGACAACAATATTTGAAAGAAATAAAGTAAAATTATGGTTTTATTTCAAATTTGTACTATTTAGCACTAAATTTAGCGTATTGTTACTATTTACGCTATGATATTTAACAAAAACGATAATTTTCTTCAAGAAAATTTAATTACTCCATTCTTTCCTCACTTTCCCCATTATTATCTTTCTTCCTTAAATATTTAACAATGCCATATTGTGTGTAATTAAAATTTCCAAATGCAATTGCAAAAGCTAATTTATTATTAATGCATTAATTAAAGTTGTCAGTAACACGCCAAATGTAAAATGTCAATGTGTTTGAATACCAACAGAGTTCTTTACCATTTTCTCAATTAATCAATTAACTAGGAACAAAAAAAATTGGTTGTCCAATGCAATATTTATTATCATAAATTATAAAGTAGTTTTCAATAAAAATTTTCTATACAAAATAAATGGGCAATAAATTATTCGTGGCAGTTCATCTGGTCACCGTTTTTAAGCCCCAGCAATTTTGTACGCCATCTAGTCACTGACTGATTTTTTAGGACACTTCAGAGATAAGTCAACTGCTAATTTAAAAATTGTGAACAAATGGAATTATCTTGAAGTGACCAGTTGGCGTATATCCGTTTAATAGCTAGTGATGAGTTGAATTCTGTTAAAATATTAATAGATGATTATAAAGTGACCAAATGGCGTCCGTCCAAATTATTGATTTGTCGATTTCTGAACATGAAATGATCTTCAATAAAACTCCATCGTCAAGAGATTTACTTCTCCAACTTATAATCTCTTTGTAATAGTTTTGGGCAAACAATAATGTCAAATATCGAGTAGATTTTTATTAACAATTCGAATTGCAATTTTGATCATGGTTTTATTTTCGAAACGACACAAAGATATAATGGATTTTTCTAGTCTCATTATAATTTATACTCTGTATAAGAAAGTTTTTCATCATAAACTGTGCTAATGCTAAAATCATTCTAATTTCCGCTAGTAATTTATTATGCCTCAAGCATAAATTAGAGTTAAAGTGAATTTGAATTAATAATTTTTACTTGCACACAATTTTTGGACGAAAAACTTCCATCACACTTAAAACTACATTTAGGTGGAGTAAAGTTTGTGAAATACTGTTGAAATTACATTCTTGAGAATAGGGGCGGTTTCTTCTTCACGTGTGTGTGTGTGTGTGTGTTTGTACGTGCAGAAAAGTGTAAAATAGACAAAGAAAATGTGGGTGGGCGAAAAACGAGACCCAGGAAAATTCACAGCTTGTATATTTTTATCCATATAAAGAAAATTAGTTACATATCTTTATAATTATATTGCTTCACCAGTATAATTAACAAAATAAATATTTTTAGTCATACATTTTGGGGCGCCTTTTAATATGGGCCCTCATATTGGCTAATAAATTACAAGTTATTGTTTTTAAGGTGAAAACTTTATAGAAGAAAACTTTTACTACAATTTCTATATAAGAAATTGTTTTCGTTTAACAAAAGGTTAATTGGAAAATCGAAACTGTGTGTAAAGTAATTAAATAAAAACGAAAAATTTTGTATTTTTTCGTTTTTTTATTTTTAAATAACAGTCTATTATTTTCGATATTATAAACTTTATTAATTTCCATATTAAATACCCAATAGAATAGCTCTCAATATTAATCACGTTTTTCCACATACACAGCACTATATACGAGGTATAATAAAATTATTCCTTTAGGTAACATTATTTGTGATTCCTGTCATATGTATTTGGACACACGTATGTATACATATCACCTGTTTCATCTCTATGATAATTTTGCGTTGATATTATAGGCTGGTTTTAGTATATAAAAGGGATTTTTTGACATGACATGATATAGAATTATTCATTTTATGTTATTTTTTTTTATTCAACTCTCTCCTCTCGCTATATATTTTTAAACTATATAGGAACTTTTTCAGTCTGTGTGCAACACAAATGTATTTTCTGACGTTAACAATATAATAAAATCAACTTCTTATGTGAAGAGGAGAGGCTCATATATATGATTTGTAGTCCTTTATTAAAATCTCCACAGGGTGTATCGAAATATAGTTAATAATTTTGAATTTTGGGACCATATTTCGTGCAGTATTTATTATTATGTACAAAATTTGCAATTAAAAAAAAAACTAATACTAATTACCAAATAGTTATTTGTTATACAAGTGCGGAAAAAAGTATGTATTTGCAAAATTGAGTATATTTTGAAAAACGAGGCGAAGCCGAGTTTTTCAAAGGCGAGATTTGTCAGTGTGAGACAAAGATCGTTTAAACGGGAAGGGTCTATTTCTGTTAGAATGCCTAACAAGACACTTACAGATTCCTACTTACAAATAAGTATAAATATCAGTTATCTGTTATCATATTATGCATTAAGTTGTTTTTTGTGCAATTCATTTTATAATGATTTGACAATAATAATTTTTAGGAAAAAATAAACAAACATAATTACCTATCTAAAAGATCTTGTCGAATCATAATTTTATGAAATTAATTCCCTCTCTATTAAATAGTTCAATGTCAAGTTTATTAAATAAATAGCTAACTCATCTGTACACTTTATTTAATTTATTATTGAAAAACTGTGAAAAACTATAGTTGTTTAATAAAAATGGTGCTCTCTTTTGATCGTTTTGATCGTTGGGTTGGTAAAGTGGCCATTGTAACTGGTGCTAGTGTTGGAATTGGTGCTAGCTTAGCAGAACATTTGGTCAAAAAAGGAGTTATTGTAAGTAAATTTATAAAATTTATTACGAAAATTTTAATAAATATGAAAAGGTTGTCGGTTTGGCAAGACGCAGTGAAAAAATTGAAGAATTATCGAAAAAACTGAAAAATGAAAAAGGAAAATTGCATGCTGTTAAAGCGGACATGAGCAAAGAAGAAGACATTCTAAATGCTTTTAAATGGGTGACGAAAAATTTAGGTCCAGTACATATTTTAATTAATAATGCTGGAATTGGACAACCTACTGATTTAATCAGTGGCGATACAGAAAAATGGAAGAAGATTTTCGATGTGAATGTCTTAGGATTGTGCATTGCAACACGTGAAGCTGTTCAAATAATGCAAAAGAACAACATTGATGGTCACATTATCCATATAAGCAGTATTGCAGGACATAAAGTGCCAGATTTTCCGTCAATGAATGTTTATCCAGCATCAAAACATGCAGTTAAAGCCTTAACAGAAACACTTCGTTTAGATTTAAATCGAGCTCAATCGAAAATTAAGATAACTGTAACGATTTTAAAATATTTGTTTATTTTTTTTAATTAATTGATTCATTTATTAGAGCATCAGTCCTGGATCTGTTGAAACAGAAATTGCACAAACAAATGGTTTTCCAATAACTGAAGAAATGATTAAATTATTCAAAGATATGCCTCAATTACAATCTGAAGATATTGCAGATTCCGTTTTGTATGTTTTATCAACACCACCACATGTTCAGGTAATAAATTAATAAAAACATTTTAATATTAATATAATATAATATTTCTGCTTTTAGGTTCATGAATTAATTATCAAGCCTGTAAACGAAAAGGCGTAATATTTTTGAAATATATCAGCTTAAATTAATTTTACGAAACAATTTGAATTTTTTTTATTCAGTTTGAACAAGTTTTTTTACTAGGATGTTTTTTTTCTAGGACATTTTAAATGCTCTAGAAAAAAGTTAAATTGTTTCATCCAACATAATATATATGAAAACTTCTGAAGAATTGTCAATAAAAAAACAGTATTTTTATTAATAAAGTTTATTTTTAAGTAAAACAGGACTTTCTGAATTTAAATTTCTTTAAGAAGTTTTTCACAATCGAAAGAAAATGTTTTTATTGCAACAAATTCATTCTATATGAAAGGATTATGTCTTATTGGCTACATTATGAAAAATTATATATATTGTATGTTCTTGTGTGCCATTTCATTAAAATATAAATTGCAAAACTGTTTACATAAACTTTCTTACATGTCCTTGGGCCGTCCCTGGTTTCCATGGATTAAGGCAATAAAATCCACTATACAATTATTTCTTGTATGTCAACAAAATAAAATGATATGCTTTTTTTGTTATCTTAATAAATTTATCACGACTAGCACAACAATCATAAATATAAACCAAAAAAAAGAACGAAATATCATTAAAACTGAAACTTAACAACAAAAGAAAAGTCACAATTTCAACTACTTTTAATTATGTATTAAAATATTTTTCTTTCTTCTATTTTATATCCATTTTTCTTAAAAATATACAAAAGTGTCTCTTAGAATAATAAAACATGCTGTTCAGACAAGCTAATATAGCTTGTTTAAGTTAAAATCAATAAGATGAGGAAAAGTGCACATAGGAAATCTATTTCTTTGTACAAAACTACTTGAAATTCTTCAGTTGTGTTAAAAGTGTACAGTTTTCTAGTAAAACATCATACAAAAGCAACAAGTTTATCGATATAGTTTTGCACACAAGAAAACTCTATTCAAACACATTATAATTAATATTATGGGACAAATAATGGATAAATAATTTGGAGTTTTTGTTGGTCTAAATACGTGCAACTTGCATCTTACATTAATTAGTGTTAAACCCATTGTGTTACTAAATAAACAATATATTGTGCATTTAATTTTAAGCTTGTTTAGTCGTATACGTGATACTTGGTGCATATATTCGATTACATAACATTGAAAATCTACACCATTTAATGTTGCCTTTTAACTTTACCCGTTACACATTTGTGTGTAAAATTTCAACATCAATTTACGAAAATTTTGTAAACTTATACGTTACATTTTAATCAATAAAACACACATGACGTAATTAAATTTGCCGGGCTTGATTTATTTTTATTTCGTTCTTATATAAATTGGTGTAATTCTATATCAATTTTTACTGCACATGGGAAGGTATTTTGTTAAACTATAAGCTCGGAATTACCAAGTGATGTAATAAATCGTTCGAATGCTGTAGAGGAAAAAAAGAGATGGATCCCAAATGGACGCAAGACAGCACAATAATAATTTTTTTACAGCAAACACATTTTAAAAACGAAGTAAATGTTAATCTATCACAATTTGCTTAAAATTTTACAAAAAAAAAAAAGCAAGTTTAACCATAATTTTATATTATACACGAATATATATTAGCTGCATTGCAGCATAAAATTACATGTAATAAACTTACAGGATAAACTGCATATTAAATATAGCTGGTTTTACCCTACGAATTGCAAGAAATTGACTAATTAGAAAATAATATTATTTTAATGGCCAAATTCTATATGCACACACATATTATTTGTTTTTATTTGATTTGAATGCAAATAAGTTTCTTGTTGAGCTTTAAAGCTCTCTCATCATGATATTTTAATTATACAACAAATTTGCAACGTAATACAGGAGGGAAAAACTATTTTTATGTGTTTCTGGGAGCGAACTTGATATGTCAGAAAAATTCTACGAGTTTGGCGCATTTTAAGGGACGTGCTGGGTAATGTTGAGTGATGGTTTGTATACTAGCTGACTTTACACATTTGTGCCGTATTTGCTTGAAAATTGGATTCTCATCCCCCGGTGAAGCAGAATGTAATGTTGATATAGAAAATTATTTAAAAATCCACCGATTTATTTTTACGTTTGAATGTCTATAACGTTTTTTTTTTAAAATATATGCAAACGTTCTATAAATAGTTGTTTTTTGCGTATTTCTCTTTATGCACATTAAAATTTATAATGCCGTATAGTCGTAAACATTTGCGTGCTTTGCTTAATAAAATGAAGCATATATCAAAATAAGATGATTAGATACGACAGCTGAAATCATTCCACAAAACACAACTATATATACACCAGATTTTAAGAGGGTTTAAATGAGTTGGGTTAAGTTTTACTGTTTTTTGCTCGCAAATTTCATGTTTTTTATGCTTGTCATTAGACTTGTTAATTACGTACATTAATTAAGAAATTTTTATGGAACTTGTGTGGTCGCAAAATTGTTGATTTAATCAAATACGTACACACACGAAATTGTGGTACAAATTTTTTTTGTTAAACAATTACTTTGACTTGGAGATCGTGACTGACTTGAAAAAATATGACAGAAAAGTACAATAATCATAAGAAATCATGCAAAAGCTTTCTACTTGATTGGATTTTTCCATTAAGTGCTAATAAATGTATTCATAATAATATGGTGTATTGTTTCCATTCGCGAATTGTCTGTCATCATCAATAAAATTTATATAATAATATACGAATATCATGTATATAAACATAAAATATTCAAAATATTTCAAATATTGTAATATAATAAAATATTATTGCGGATTATATAAATATTAATATGTTTTCATACTATTTCTAATGTTATAATATGAATATGAGATTTTTAGAATATATTTTTCATATACATATTCATAAAAAAAATCAATATTTCAAGTTTTTTATTACCGCACGATATAAGGAAGAATTTATCAGTGTGTATGGTAAAAATTGATACATATTTTATCTATAAAATTATAGTTTGTGAATAGCCGGGAATGCCTTTTACATACATGGGTGATGAAATATTTTTATGGTACGATTTATACTTTTTTATGGTGTAGAAGGGCGATTTGTATAACGAAAAATAAAATAAATATTGTAGCTAAACCACTTTAATCTACGGTATTATATATTCCAGCATCGTAATCTACTCTTCTCGTAACATATTTAATGTTATAAACATTAAATAAAACTATAAAATACGTTTTTCTTCAACTGACATAATAATAATGAAATTAACGTTTCGATTATACGCATGTATGAAATTAATTTTCACACCCTAGTACGTGAAGTAGCTATTATTATACGCACTAGGGCGTGAAACACAACTTCATACACACTTACTTATGGCATTATTACTGTTATGTCAGTTGGAGAAAAAAATTTAATACTGTTTATAATTCGGACATATGAAGCTGTTTTTACTATAGTTTAAATGATTGTTTGTCGATACCGTGGGTTGAACAATAGTTATTTTCTACATCAACAACAGACCCTTTTGTTATAAAAGTAACTATTTTGTTGTTATTTATACTGATTACTGAAATCCAATTTATTTTTAGTAAATAGCATTTCTGAGAAGAGAATTAATTTTTCATTATTGATATAAAAATATATATAATTTCATTGATTGAAAATAGCTTAAATAAAAAATACGTGTGTGTGTGACATATATTGATGAAATGCAAAATAAAGCAAAATTGGCATATTAGTGTTTATTTATCGAATGCATTTGTGTCTGGGATTTTATTTTCCTTTGAAATATTTATGAAATAGACAAATGCATATAATGATATAGTTTTCAAATATGTATAAATAATGTATGTACCTAATATTTTTGAAAAAACATTCAACCGTAAAACACAATATATTTTATAATTATGTATATATTTTCATCTGTAAAAGCCACACTGGTACAAGTTTTAATTAAAAACACATATAAACATGCGAGAAATATATTAACAAAATTTTTCCTTTTGAACTACATATTTTTTTCTCTCTGTCAACTGAAAACACACAATTTTCATAAACATTTTTCGAGAGTCATTAAAATTTTCGCACAACATCCACTAAAACTACTATAGAAACATGCTAAATTCTAATCAACTTGCAACTATTTGGGGAAAATTTCAGAAAAAAGCTCATTTAATTATTAAAACACCAATTTAAATGGTTTTGTTTGAATTTCTAAAAAAATTTTGTTAGAATTCTTAACAACAACGCTTTAATCCAATTAAGTTGATTCGTATAATTGTAATAGGGGGTGGTAGTTCAAATAAACCTCCAACTCTTTGTTAATTTGAAATCAATACAAGAGGAAGAACAGCCCTTTTGTCTAACATAATATGAGACAGCAGTTATTCATGCTTTTCTGCGTTAAAATACACTAATTTATTTGTCACTGATTGAAAAAAATCGTTTATTCTATTCACATGTTCCATGTGCCCTTAAGGGCTAATTAAACGGACACTAGAATGGCAGCCAGTTGTCTCGTTAAAGTTTAAAGATAGATTTAATAGAAAAAAGTTTCCGTTGCGAGGGGTTGGAAAAATGTCAGAACTATAAAACGTGAAAAATGTCATTCAGGGCCGGTTTTCAAAGTAGCTTTCGGAATAAAAGACTCGGTACCTATATATCGATAGTGAGTGGCTTTTCGCGGCTTAAATCGATATCACGATGATGGGGACACAAGGGGTTGCCGGGACTGAATAAGGAGAGAAAAAAACGGGCAACGGGATTCCCTCTAATTTCTTTATTAAATTTTATGAAAGCAGATCGCATCAGAGCAGCGCCGCCGATGTGATGTGCATTGAATAGAAAAAATTCATGCAGAAAAGTTTTTGGCGAGAGAATAACGAAAAGAGAAAAAAAAACACTAAATTGCTAACAATTCAGTTTTAATGAGGAAAATATTCTTTTTTATATTATATATTTATTGTCTTTTCACTACAAAAATCCGTATTATTTGATTGATTCGATATACAAGGGTTATTTCCGGTCGATATAATTGGATTTATTAGTATATGTAGTTTACAAAATAGAGTTTTCTGAAAAGTTTTATAGACATTGTGTAAAAGAGTGTGTCGAGAAAGTCTTTAGAGCGTGTCAAAGTTTTGTGAAAACTGATAAACAGCTCTCTAGCGATTTGTGATGAAACGTTCCAAACGATTCTAGTGCAAATAATAGAAAAATGATAAGAAAATAACAATATTCGATTCGAAATTGTGTACAATGTAATTGAATTTAATTTATTTGTCATATAAAGTTAATTACATTTACAAATATTTAATTTAGTCCTTCCATCACGGATTAATATTTAGAAGCGGTCGATGTGCTCTGCCTCCACCAAAATTGTCAATTGTTATTCGACATTCAACATTTCCATAGCCAATTTGACAGCAATTTGAATAAACATAACCTCCATAAATGTGGATTTTGACAATTGCTTGTCGTTTTAAGTTGTGGTGGGAGAAATAGGACACTGACCACTTCTAAATAGTCCGTGATGTTCCACCACTTGAATATACGGACAAAATAGTTTCGACCTAAAGAATTGAATTGAATTTATTTGTCATATAAAGTTAATTACATTTACAATATACACAAATATTTAATTTAGTCCTTCCATCACGGATTTATATTTAGAAGCGGTCGATGTGCTCGGCCTCCACCAAAATTGTCAATTGTTATTAGACATTCATCATTTCCATGCATTGGCAATTTGACAGCAATTTGAATCAACATAACCTCCATACATGTAGATTTTGACAATTGCTTGTCGTTTGAAATTGTGGTGGGAGAAATAGGACACTGACCACTTTTAAATAGTCCGTGACGTTCCACTACTTGAATATACGGACAAAATAGTTTCTACCTAAAGTTGGATACAATTAAAAGCTCTAACACCGCAGAATATGAACACATGTTTCCGTTAATTAAAGATCACTGTTTAGAATGTTCATTAGATAAAATTTAGATTAAAATACCCAACTCCAACGGCACCCAAAATTTATTTGACAGATTTAATATTTGATTGTCTTTTATATGCTGAATCAAAAAGTTCAGGAAACTATTTCGAGTAAAACGTTTCCCCTTTATAAATAAATAATTTCTTAAAGCTTGGAAAATTGGCTATATATAGATTTAATTCATAGGAAATTAAATGTAGAACGTTTCTTATTTCGGAAAAACGTTTCCCGATTTTATAATACATATGAAATATCTAATAAAAATTCAACATAGTTTTTCTGACTGGGCCTTTTTTTTCAATTTGTCTCAATAAATTGGCCACTTTTAGTGTTTTATATCTGCGCTTGTGAAATTTATTTAGGACCTAATGCATATATTGGAAAAGGGATGTTTTGCTGCATTAAATCAACACGAGAGATATGTTTTATCCATATTCCATTATACATATTTTTTCTATATAGATAAATAAATTGATATGAACAACACGAAACGCGCAAAGCCTATTTTTTACATTTGAACAAAAAAATGAACGTTTTTTTCATATTAATTTCAGTTTAACTGCAGGTGATCACAAATTTTTCTCTTTCAAATAAATCATTATTAGAGAAAATTACGGCACGTGTTTGTGTGTTTTCCAAAAAGCAATTTATTTACAATTATCTACACTTGATTTAATTAATTTTACTTACAAATTCAACCACACAAATTTCCCTTTTATAATCACATCAAAGATATGTTGTGTTATAAAACGAAAATTGTATGGATAAAATTTTTCTAACATTATTATTATGCTTTGATATACGATTCTAATTAAATTAATTGGGCGACATTGAAAAAAGCTTTCAAACAGTGAAAAAGTTGCTTTGTAATATGAGCTTCTACATTTATATCGAAATTCACATGCAACCAATGTATATGGAAGATTAATTTCCATGCTTGGTAAGTTGTCACTTTAATAATTGATAATGCAATAAACAATTAACTAACCAACTGTTATACAACATTATTGAAAGTATAATTTCCATTTTAATAAATGATTTTGGTGATGTTAGATGGTTTTTCATTTAACACTTTTTATTTAAATATGTGGTATATATTAACAAGAATGACATATTATTGATGAATTCGTGACACGAAACTATTAATATTAAATTGTAAACGAAATGCATTGAAAAGATTATCTGTATAGCATAAACTTTGTTGTCATCGTTAAAAACATTTTGAAAAAGCACGCATATATACATATTTAACATATATGAGCTTTTAAATACATTGTAAACAAAATTTTACGGTATTATTTGGGAAAATTTATATATTGCAGATAATATAGTGAAAATTGTACAGATAGTCAAAGAAATTTAGTGAGTTTGTTAAAAAAGTTGCGTGAATCGATGCCATAAAAGTCCTATATAGTCCTGAAGGTCGTCTTTTTATTTGCAAAAAAGGTGCCAAGTTTTAATGGTATACTCAAGTTTTTCACGACTACATAGTTCTTGTCACACCCCATCAGATGGCGGAATCTATTTCCGGACATAAATAACAACATTGAGCCATTTTACAATGAGCTTTGGATGATTTTTGTAACGAAAGCAATGCCGTTTTGTATTTGGAAAGATATTTCAAATTGTCATGAAATTTTTTCAACATATTTCAAATTAAAACGAATATATGGTCTACAAAACCATCAGTAAATCAAATACCAATTGTCCAATACATTAAAAACTGGCCATTGTTTTCGAAAGAATGGATTTAAAAAAGAAAACAAAACGGAAAAGAGCATCCATTTTTTTCGTGGTAGTTATTTTTCGCGCAAACGACATCGAGCGGCATTTTCTTAAATGATTTATGAACAAACCATTCTAGTGGATGATGGGGTTAATGGTGTAGTGGTCTAGGACGACATAAGCCCTTTTAGTGACAAGCTGTACACCCCCATACGAGGATCGGTTATGAGAAATACGAGTACTTGAATGTCAACATACGCACACACCCCATTTCTTATTTATATCGGAACACATTATATAATATTGTAACCACATAGAAATAATGTATGAACGTGGAATTGGCTTGATACGCACGCACCTTTCACTAAAATGTAACGTTAAGTGCACCACCACCACTCAAGTCAAGTTTCTGGAGGGTTGTTTAGTTTAAATTAGAATTTAAAACAAAATTGCTTTATATCCTGAAAAACTTTCGAATAAAATCTCATTTGAAAGATTTTCGTACACAAATTTTTTTTTTGTAAAATTAAATTTGTAGTTTAAAAACTTTTTTTTGTGTTTTGTATATATGTGTGGAGGTGGTTGTTGAAGCACACTTGGAAAACTAATAAAAAAATTCCTTTACGCTCGATAAAAAACTCTATAATACATAAAAGGGGGTTATTGAAGTATATATAAGCGCGTTGATGCATTATATTAAGAGTTACAAGTGGAGGAATATTGGTGGATTTCTTAGAAACTATGCCAAATCAACTAAAAACATCCTGAATAATTAAAATTTGTGAATTACATCCATTGTGGATTGAATTAAATATCAGTCGTTGGTACAAAATGGTTGATGTGATGATTACCAAATTAATATCAAGCACTAAATCTAATTTCTAATTAAATTTTCTGCACAATTCCAGTGCCGGATTTAACATATGAATGATTTTCGGTTTTTGGTAAAATGAAATTTGTTGAAACATCCATAAAAATAAATACTTAACAAAAGCAATCAAGTTTTATTGGCGCTATTATTTCGTCGTCGTCTAATTGAATTACATTTATGTGTTTTTTTACCTAAAAATAAGATACAAATTGCTTGCCGAATAAAATATAACCTCGTACAACATTATTACATCGTTTTGCTCGCACATTCTTTTGGAAAAAATAAATTTTAAGCAAAAAAGGGGCTCTCTTTTATTTGTACGTAAACCACTTTAGCGAATAATCCAAGTTCAAGATAAACGTTGTAGATAAGAACCATTAGAACGATTTTTATATATTTATTCAGTCCTGACTTTTGGTAATAATTTCTTTAATACGGTGTTTTTATGTACAATTTTACACAAATTTTAAATAACAGATTACGTACAAAGTTAGAAAGAATTAAATTCAAATCGCGTGTATCATTAAAAAACTATTTAATAATCTCACTAAATTCATGTCAAAATTTGTAATTTATTGTAAAAAGGTCACATTTAATGTTTGCTGGCACACGTTATATCGATATATGAAATCACAATTTATATAAGGCTCTTCATTTACGTGTGTCAGAAAATTTCTTTGTTGTCATTAATAATCCAAAAGGAAAAATATATAGGTGAAAATTGTTAGTGACAGTGTGCAAAAGTGTTCAAAAAACTAAGAAATTTTATGGACGAACTTGGCTAAAAGGTCAATAAATTAAATTATATCCTATCGGAAAAGAGAACAAATTGACGGTCATTATATTACTGAAAAAAAAACTGAGTATAATAGTAAGATGATTACAAACTAATGGGAAATAAAGTTTATTTTAATACAAAAAGAACTTAAAAAATTGATGACCGTCATTTATGTAATAAGAAAATTGAGTAAATCGGTAATTTATTGTTCAAGGTATTAAAAAAACGCATGCATGCACTTGAGCAGGTTATGGGCCCAGCAAAAAAGAATTTCCGAGTTTTTATGAATCTTAACATTAATTGATGCAAACATGGAATTATTAGAGATAAAAATGTTCGAGTGGGTTAATTATAGTCCCATTATTTTTTGTTCTAAAACTAAATCCGGGCATATAAAACGTCAACTGTTTTCCATCTTCATTTATCATTTTGTCTCAACACCATTTTCACTTTGACAAAGTCTTTGATGGCGTATACATCTTAAACAAGTCCTCTCTTCATACCTTATTAAAGTAAATTCCTCAAAGCTTTGTAATGTATCTTGATCGCGTTATGCATTAATATAATCCACCCTTCTCTACTTTCCACGCCACCCCCGCCCCACTGTTTCAAATCTCGTTCCGTTTAAGTGCATTTCCAAAAAAATCCATATAACAACTTTTCAGACATTGAAAACTTTTAAAGCCCACATTTGAATGTGTTTGCACACATTATTATTAAATCGTTGAATTTATGCAAAGGGGCGCTTTTTCGGGCAGAGAAAAATAATTAATTTGTAGTGCAATGTAATTATTAGGGAGTGTTTTAATAAGGGTTGGGTTGGGGTTTTTGTGTTTAACCATAAATAACTCAATGAAACTGTACGGACCATTTAACGGCTTAAAAATGGTTTCATTTCAAGTTTGTACCAATTTTCAAGTAACATTAATTTGGTTTTGGTGGTTTGGATTTCGTTTTCCGAAAAAAAAATATTTCTTTTTATTTTATATACATAAATATACGCTTGGGGTTGAAAAATTGAGTGTAATTTTTATGCTTGCATTTTTCTTCTGTTGTTGTTTTGTGTATTTTCTCCCCTGTTTCTTCAAACAATACAACTTTAGAATGGTTCAAGTTAATTTTGAGTTTGTGGTAAATGTAGGCCATGCAAACATTGAAATTTAGGTCTCTGGAGTAGAATAAGGATCAAATTTCTTGTATACAGACAAAAGACTACAATATATTTCATAATCTGTATTATGGTGGTGAATTCTTTTACTTATATAAAGCACTTTAATTATTTATTAACATTTTAACTAGCTAATGTACAAGTGATTTTGTTTGTTGGACAAGCATAATATTGTCAAAGCCATACCACTTCAATGTAACTATTGTAGAAAATTAAACCTAAAGTTGGCAGTAATATAATGCATAATTAAATTGTTGAGCTCCTTTCACCAGTTAACCAAAAGCACTCTGTGTCTCTTATACGTGTACGTATAATATAAATACGTGTATTTCGTCCATGTATATAACTATAAACTTTGTCTAGACATGTACGTAGTTTCAGAGCTCACAGCATGCAGCATTCCATCTTTAATTAATGCTGGTATTCCAGTATTAACCTTCAACCACCTGCCTACAAACTGGAAACTATTCCACCCCCATACATGACAAGATTTTAATATTATAAATTACTTTCAAATCTAATTCCTAATTACTTACATTAGCTTTATATTTTCTTGTACTGTCGTGCTTTATAATTTTTAATTAATTAATTAACTCGCAACGAATTTTTTTCCGTATTATCAACGTCCTCTTTGAATGTATGAAAAATCGATACCGTCATGAATATTCATATTTTCCGGCTAAGAATTTCAGAGATCCAAAAATATAGCATCCTAATTGAATTTATTACTTTAAAAAAATATATTGTTAATAAAGCAAAATTAGCTTGAATTTAAAAAAGTTTCTCAACAAAGTTTTTCTTTAAAAAAAAGAGTTCTTAATGATTTTGCATATAGTTTTAACAATTTCAAGCATTAGCAGTTGTCCAATTGAATTTTTATGCAACATACAGAAAAAAACAATAGAGTCGAAACTGAAAACAAACAAAATACTGATAAAAGTTTCATATCCTTTGGGTGATGGTAAACGCGCCCATCTCTCACACTTCCGTTATAACGTTTATAGGGTGGTTGAATGATGTGTGGTGGTTGGATGGTGCACAAGGGCGTTTTATTTCCATTTTCCAGTCGCCTTTTATCTACCCAAACTGTATTTTTCCATATATTTGATGCTAGAAACGGATTGTGTCCGGTTTTTCCGAAAATAAAAAGGCATCACAGTCGTTCCAAATCAAATAACAAACTATTTATTCATACATGATTTTACGATCTAATCTAAATTCAGTTTACAATACGTTAAACTTTAATTTACACATGAAATTTCGTACATATGAACGTAATTTTAGAATTGTGATCGAATTGTAACAAGCCAATTCGAAAATTCGAAATATATGTGTGTAGGTGTGTCAAAAGCACTAGTTTCTATCAGTATTTTGATTCATGTAAGTTGTGTTTATGGAAAATTGCTTTGTTCCAGCTGTCAGAAGTGGACTAAATAATTTTCTTGTTGAAACATACTATATGTATATATTATTCAACCTTTAAGCTATTTTCAAAACAATATCATTTTTGTTCATCAACAACAATATATAATTTTATTAAAATATTTAAAGTTAATTCACTTGAGGCGTTGTTTGTGTAAAACTTTTACACTGTTTAGAGAATATAATGTAAAAATTTTGTTCCACTCATTTAATTGTAAAACGTTGCTCTTATCATCATACAATGTATACACATATAACGTTAAACTTGTTAAATTACTGCTGTGGCAAACCTTATCAAGAAACTATGTATACTTGAGTAACTTGTAATTCCACTAAATAGTGAAGTTGTACTAGCAAATTAAAGATCAACTGATTCGATTACGAGACTCGGCTGTTTCATTCCCCGTTTTACACAATTCATCCACAGAATTCAATTTATATAAACAGATCTGGCAACTGGTAGGCAATTTTTAACAACAACTGCTTAATAAATTACAGTTGGAAGAAAATGGGAGCAATTTTTTGTTTTTAGTTGAGAACGTCTCTTAATTTAGTTAATTTTTTTGTTTGCATTGAAAATTCCATTAGAAACTATTTTTTTTTAATTAATAAATGAAAAGTTTTTGAACAACCTTAGAGCTTTAATTTTTAAAACTGCAAAGACCACAAAATAATTAGAAACTCTTGTTCGAAATGGGTTATTTTATAAAAAGACAATTCTAATTTAGTTAAACTTCATCATTAGATTCTTTTGTAGAATTTTGAAACTTCAATTTCGAAAGTTAGAAAGACAATAAACTTGTTCAAAATACATAGATCAGTTTTTTTTTGTTTTTAATAAAAATGACTTTTAATTCAGTTTAATTTCTGGACTTTAGTTAAAATGTGATGAAAAACTAACTTTTTTATATCTACGTGTATAAATCTTTAAAATTTTTGAAAAACTTTGAAGATTCAGTTTTTATTAATGCTAAAAAAACAGAATATTCTAAAACTTGTTCAAAATGGGTTAATTTTTTGTTTTTAGCAAAAAGCTTCTCCTAATCTAGTTAATTTTTTTCTTCACAGTCAAAATTCATTCAAAACATTTTTTTTGTATTCAAAAATCAAATTTGAAAAATTCTTGGGCTTTAATTTTTAAAACTACAAAGAACATAGAATAATCTATACACATAGAACTTTTGTTCAAATTGGGTTATTTTTCTGTTTTTAGTAACAAGAGCTTCTAATTTACTTAAATTTCTCCATTAGAGTCAAATATTGTTTAAAAAATACTTCTTTGAAATCTGTAAATGAAAATTTTTGTGGAATTTTAAAGCTTTAGTTTTGTAACATAGAAAGACAACATAATATTCAAAAACTCTTGTTCAAAGTGGACAACTTTTTTTGTTTTTAGCAAAAAAGAATTGTATTCCACATAATTTTTTTGGATTACAGACAAAATCAATTTTTGACGACACAATATTTAAAAATACTTGTTCTATTTCAAATAAAACTCGAATAAAACACACTGTATATTCAGACACAGGAATATTTAAAAAGTAAAAAGGTAAAAATGTGCATATACATGAAAGTTTATGTACATGACGATCTTTTAAATTTAAAAAAGACATTGCCTTGATAACGTATGTTTTACATGGCATAGCAAATTAGGTGTATATATCTGTATATAACAGTAGCTATACTAAAAACAACATTTCCCTCAGTTCCTAGTAAAAATATACACGAAAATAAACTTGGAAATGAGAAAAACTACCATTGTTATACCATCTAGTCAAAGCAATAACTTTCAAATATCACAATAGCATTTTTTCAAAGTGTTTTACAACGAAATAAAAACGGTTTTATAGATTAGATTTCAGTTTGACATTCCAACAATACATATTATAGTTGAATTTTTACTACCACTATAATAAAACATTATTAGAGGGTGTTAATTTCATTACGAAATTTAACAAAATAATTTTGTTAAAATTTTCGCATCTCATTTCATTCTTTTTACCCCTTCTTTGTATAAAATCTCAAGTGACTCGTTATTACCAGCCATCCAACCATATGCTCTTATCACAGACTATTATTTTTCGAGTATACTTTCCAGTTTAGGGTGTAAAAATATATATATGTGTGCAGAAAAACGAGTACACTAAGTAATCGGATGTAATCACGAACGGAAAAAATACTTTGCACAGTTATGAAGAAAGTAATGACGCAGAGTTGGCTTCCTAGATACGCTCAACCGCCCCCACACATGAAATGAACCCTTTCTAAGGGACGGTCGAAGCCGGTTCTGTAACATGGAAGCAATATACCACGTCTAAAAGTTATTCCACAGAAAATGAATGCAGTAAATTTGTTGTAATGAGTTTGTTGTCGAAAATGGGGGCGACGAGGGGGGTTGAACACCTATTTATTTCGCTAGGGGGTAGTTCTGTATATATAATATAATGTGTATATGAGTATTTTCATACTATTTGGTTTTATGATGTCTACCATCTTGACATTTAACAGTAAAAGTCAACTTTATACACACACACCCTATGTTCGGGGGTAGTTTTAGGAAAACGTGCACGCTTTCACATCCTTAAGCGCTCAAATGTGATAAAATCCTCTCCTCTTCACTCTATATACACTGAGTGAGCATTTTGTATTTGTTTAAGAGTTAGGAAAATGTTTTGCATAAACAAGTTTATTTATGAAAATGATATTTTGTCAAAAAATCAATTCAGGATTAAATCATTTCACAATAACATTCTATTATGAGGGGCCGTTCAGGACATTATTATTCGTTTTGATTATGAATATGCATATATAGTTTTGAAACTTTTATACAAAATTTAATAAATATTTCAAAATTTCTATAAAATATAAGTTAATTTTATATATCTTATACATAATAATTAGTTAATTACATTTAACCACAAAAATAACACTTGCCATCTATCGACAAAAATATATAAGTAATTTTTCATAATATGTATTATATGAATCTTCATATAATATATAAATTTTTGTTTATTAAAATTTGTGTAGATACTTTTCAAAAGTATATACACACAATATATTAAAAACGAATAATAATGTACTGAACGGCTCCTCACACCCAATTATAAAACAAATTTTGTAGGTAATTTTCAGTTTTTGATGGAAATTTCAACAAATTATTAAGTTTTAATGTAACTTTACAACAAACTTCTTCCTTTTGATTAAATTTATTATATTTGTGCTTTGTTGGCTACAAAACAACAATATACTTGTTTACGATTATTATGGCCTAAATTCTTTTTTTCGTGTCTACTTTATGAAAATAGTGCCTTTTCTACAACATGCTGTGCAGAAATTAAAACCATTTAAATTAATTAAAATGTCTGCTAAATTAAATGTAACGAACGCACTGGGAAAATGGGGCTAAATGAATATTATATTGCTCGGAATTATATAGGAGGTAAAAAATATATATAACTGTGTCCAAGTAAAGTGGTGAACAATTTTTTTTATTTCATTTTTGCGTGCTTCATGCAAAAACACTTGTCTACAGTTCAGTTTTTTTCCAAAAAAAAAATATTTTTAAAGCTTGTTTATTGTCAAACCACAGTGAAGCAAATTTTACGCAAGAAATGATATAATTTTTTAATAAAAAGATGCTTTCAATGTTAAATGCACTGTAAAATTATATGCATATTCGTGCAAATTCTCTGGAGACCTTCGAGGAAGATATGAAAAAAATGAATCCGATTGCACGCAAAAACTCCCTCCATCTACATATATACATAATTCTGCAAATTGTGATGTCTAAAACAGATATTTGAACTGTAACAAGTCTATTTGTGTTGACATCCTGAAGGAGAAAAAATGTTACATCACCTTTGTTCAATAAAATGAATAAATCATGTATAATATACTGAAAAATTGACTAGTTTAGTTGCTAGGAGCTGTTTATACAGCGTGTTTTTGAAACAAATGCGATTTGTTCAAATATTTAACGGTGGGATTTGGTGTGAGGGGCCGTTCAGGACATTATTATTCGTTTTGAATATGCGTATATACAAAATTAATAAATATATGAAAATTTATATATAAAATACACATTTCTATGTAATACATACAAAATAACCTATATTTTATGGAAATTTTCATATATATATCAAAATTTTGTATATATTTTTCAAAGCAGGTATGTAATATTCAAAACAAATAATAATGTCCTGAACGGCGCCTCATAATTTGCTGCTAAGCAGGAAAATATTGGTTTTTTGGATAACTAGATTGACCCAATTAAAATATTAATAGTAGAAATCTAGTAATTGACAATGAAACTTTTAATATCGCAACACCATGTTGAAATAATTCATTTTCTAAGGCACCGCTGATTTTATCTAAATTAAATTTAAATAATGACTCACAAGTGAGCTTTGTCTGCACACAGCAAACTTGATTTTGATACTGTATAATGTTATTGTATGAGAGAAAATAAAGTTATTCGTCTTTTTATTGTTTTCCATGTAAAATTCAACTCGTACAACAAAAATATATGTTTCACTGCATATTTATTTAGTTTCTCTTATTCCCCCTTTTTTATATGACACAACTATATGGCTCCGTATATGTATATTGATCTAACAAATTGCCAAAAAAACTTTTCACTAAATAAAAACTATATCCTACCTACAAGGAGAGACTTTTTGTTTGTGTATGTAAGTTTTTGAGGTTGGAAAAGAGATATGAGAGTGAATGAATCTTGACAGTATAATGAGGTGCTAGAAATGGCATGATAAGGGGGGTTGTTGTACTACATGATGATGTCATGTCTCTTAACAATAACTGGAAGGCATGCACATTGTCGTCAGTTGGTTATGAAAAAGCACAAACAATTTTTTTTAAGAAAAATATCATGTTGTACGATAATGTTGTATATGAAAATTTAAAAATTTGCACTGGATTTTCGTCAAAGGCATTTTTGCTGTTGAAAGAGAAGAATTTTAACACTTATTCCTTTGTGTGACAACAAAAATGTCGTCAACAACTTTGCAATAATTGTTTGGTTATTGTATTCGTTAAGTTGGCAGTAATTTAAGCGAGTTTAGACAATATGTAGAGAGCAAAAAATAATCCATGAACGGAAAAACATCTTCTTAGAAGTACATTTTGAACAGCTGCAACAACACAACAACAAAGTGCCATTTCTTTATGTTTTCTTTCGCACTTGAAATGTGGCCCTTTATCCTAAATCTTCGTCTGGAAAGTTACACAGCATACGAAATGCGAGAGAAAAGATGGAAAGTGCGCCTTTTGTTCTTTGAATCATTTAAACAAACACTCACATACAATATAATACAACTAAATTGTATACGTAAATCAACATAAAGTAATTATCTATAATAAAATTAATTAAAAAAATTTCCAAGAGTGTTTGAAATTTGAAAAGAAAATCTTTTTACCTAATTTTCCACCACACAAAACGTCACATTAATCAAAAGAAAAACACTCACACACAAGAGGAAACTGGGGGTAGGATTTAATTGCGTTTAAAAAAAAAAAGGAAAAAATCGTCTCCCAACTTATGTAATTTAAACTTTGGCCTTATTTTAAATAACAAAATTGTTGTAAAGGCAATTTCTACTTGTTAGATATTTTAAAAATTTTAAATAACGTACAAGAGAAGTCTTTTTAACTTTAACTTTAACTCAAGGCAATTGCCATTCATGTTTTAATCTCAACACATGATGATGGATGATGAATTTTCGTCTGTAGGAAAATTTTTTTCTCTGCCCAACACACAAACATAGAAAATTGAAACGTTTATTATTTATTGCCTATCAGAAACATCTGTTTGAAAAGTATATGTGAAAACATCAAAGCAATTTTCATTAAATACATATAGCTTAGTAGACTTTATTAACAAAAAATTTAATTCAATTAGTGGAATTATTTATTTTGCGATTACACTGCCCATTTTTTATGAAATTAAACACAAAGTTTTCTTTTGAATATTTTTTTTTATTTTACAACATAAATAACAAATTAACACCATTAACTACCCTCCAAAGAAAGGTTATTGTAGCATTAATGAAAAAGTAAAGGGTGGCCGACTTACTAACATTTATAGAACACAGGACCGGCTTCAAAAAAAATATAATCGCTATTATTTTATAATCAAATCACACTGAAAATATATCACAAAATCTTGGTTGGCAAAATAGGCGATTTTGAATTGTTTTCAAATTTTGTTAAGTCCGTCCCTGCCTTGAGACGATAAAATTTTACTACACGGCCTGTTAAATTTACTGTTACATGAAAAATACTTCTTTGTAATACAAAAAGCTGGTCAACCGCGAATAATTGACACTTATAACCGAGAACCCTTATAATTCTATCAATATAATCGTTATTATCATTTTTTTTCTTTGATAAAAATATCAAATATATGTATATGAAAGGGTGACCTTTAAAAAAACGGAAATATAAACCGCTGTGAACACAATTAACTTGTATCTAATTATTTTGAGCGTATAGAAAAGCTTTTAAAATTTTAAAATGACAGTAAAAAGATGATTTATGCATTTAGAATTTATTTTTTTATTATCAGCTTTAAGAAAATGCCATGTACTAAAAAAATGTTGGTGTTTTTAAAGCTTTTGTATATATGTATATCGTAATTTATCATTATTATTTAATTACAAATGAAAAGCCTGAAAATATCTACATAGAAGCTTTTAAAAGCATGTTAATAAAAACACTGAAAAAAAGAGGGAAAAAATTTAATCGTACAGTATTATATACGATATCGATTAATTTCATGGATTAAAACAAAACTTTTAAAGCCATGTTGTATTAAATCCTGTATAGTATCAAATTAATCCGTTACCCAAAAACTATTTAAGCTATTAAGATATATAATAAATAGGAGTGTATTTACATAATAAAATAACGCAACAATAACCGATACATAAATTATATTTAATTTTCTAATGAAATGCATATAACGGATCATTGAGTATCGCAATTATAAAAGCTAACTAGTAAATTTACCAAAACATAATATACGCTATTAGTTAGTTAATCTCGTTTTACGAATTTATGTTAAACAGTTTCAGATCAGGTGTTTTACAGTTATTGTAATTTTGCTTTTTTCACTTAAATAAACTGTAAAATATGTACTTGTAGCTTCTCGTGAGTAATTTATCAGTGAAACACCTGAAACCATATCCGACGGAACAATACTGGAAAACCATCTGGGTAAATTTCAGAAAGTTTTCATACAAAGAAAATTGCAGTTAAAATTTATGCGTGTCGTTGTAAAATTTTTTACTTTATAGTGCCATTATTCCAATTGCAAAATAAGACAACAAAATGATAATTTAGTTATTGTTTAAAATTTATTATGACTAGATTATAATTTGGGTCAATTTACACGTAGTACAAAATTTTATTAACAACTTTGCATGTAATTTTAGCTATTTT